>CAXIVR010000881.1:0-167923 GCA_964035755.1 Teleogryllus oceanicus
TATTTTGGAAAAAGTTTTTCTCGCATTGCGGCCATTTTCAGTGCTAAAAAAATAATAACAGCATTCTAAATTGAAAAGTAAAAGTATATTTACTACAGAATATTATTATGCATTCAACGATTAGAATTTAAGCAAAATAGAAAAAATTGGAATATATAAACGTGAAAATAGAAACATAATTTTGAATAAACAATACATGAAATAACAAGTGTACAATGTAACATAATTGTTAAAGAAGTTATAATGTGCGATAACTGTTAAAAGAAGAAAGTTTTTGGAATGACATCAATATTATTCTAAAGTAAAGTGAAAATGAAACAATGTAGAATATAAATAAATTCAGATGAGCAAACTGACATATGGATTCTGACGCGGCTAGGAGCCTCGGATCAGGCAACACATCGAAGGTCAAGGGCATTGCACGCTATTTAAAAGAAAGCTCTAATGGAGAGGGGAGAACGCGGGGTTTTTCTAAGAAACGGCCATTAGGGAAGGCCCGGCGGGTGGTGGAAAAGAGGCGGGCGGAGGGGTTAATGTCCCTGGGATGCCAGCTTCCGGAGGGGTGAGAGGGGTGAGAAGAAATTTGTTAATTCAAAATAGTGTGCTGGGGATTGTTTAATAAATTATGATGTGTATGGCTTCTAATGTAAAGCCTGTTTTACACGGTCATTTTTCATCATTTCCCGTCGATACGGAGCAGACTGGATGTAATTTGTACGAAAAAATGAAGCATGCTTCATTTTTCCGTACAGATTTCATCCAGTTTGACTACAGCGTCCCTGGTGTCTCTTTATGGAACTTTCTTCGATTGCGTGAGTTCTCCGGCAGGAAGTATATTTATCTGGTGCGTAGCGTGGGCACGTGTTGTTTGTGATATTGAGTCTTTGCGTTCAGTGATCCCTCTCGCAAATAAAACCACAATACCTCACACATCTTTCTACTCCTTACTCTGCGAATTCGTAACTATCTGATCATTCTTCCCGCTAATTTAATTTGTTTCTGTAAATCCGATGTTCAACTGTTAAACTTCCAGCGCTTTTTGCGGCGTTTGGAGAAGTATTTCATCACGATTACGTACAGACCAGAAATGACCGTGTAAAACGTTGGAATCACGTTCATCCAGTTTCAGTACGCATAGAACTGAACGTCGTTTTCCCATCAGTTTCTGTACAGAAAATGATGAAAAAATGACCGTGTAAAACAGGCTGAAGTCTGTCAGTGCACCTGTTTTCATTTCCAAAAAGTTGACTTCACTGTCTGCATTAAATGAGTGTTCTTGTTCCAAGACGTAGCTTGCAAAGTGTGGTTTATTTTATTTTTATTTATTTATTTATTTTACGTAAAAAAAACAGTTAAAAACTGCGTATGACGTGCTATGGGGAAAAGTGAATTGTGCACATTTTCAAAATTCTGTGATCCCTACACTAAGTCATATACTACTTAAATTTTGAAAGGGAAAAAAACAAAAACTCCCATGTAGTAAAATCTATTTTCAACGATAAATAAGCAATAAATTTTGAATTTTGAAAGGGAGAAAAAAACAACAAAACAACTCCCAAGTAATAAAATCTATTTTCAAGGATAAATACAATACATTTTGCTCTTATTACTTCCTGCCGCGACAACATGGAAACGACAACATGGATTGTGTTCTTTTGTGTGTATGAGCTTGTACGTGTTCTTTGATTCTTTGTTTACAGGATCTTCCATTCTGGCCAATAATTGTGCATTTCAACTGCCACAGGAAATGGAGTATACCACCTCTGCCACAAGAAATGGATTCTAGTAGTACTAAAGTTGGGTAAACAAACGCTTTTTTACAAACAAACACTTTTGAACAAAAACTTTTCTAATGCAGGATACCGCAACGAGATACACTCACCTAGAAGAAGAAGTTTATATATCCTCAATATTCAGCATTTAGTTCCGGAAGTTTGCAATATTTACAAGATACCATTTATAAATCATTATGGACACTCACTATTAGTACAAAATCCTGTGAATTAGACGCCTTCGTTAATTTCATATGGGGAGGGCACCGGGGAGTACCGACAAGAAAAGTCGAAACATTAAACAAGAACACAAAATAAAATCGCCGGATATAAACTCAATTTCAAAATACGATAAATTTACAATTTTTTCGTAACTATTGATCTTGCGAACAGTATCCCTGATATCCAGAAATATTCAAAGTATCGTTCTCCATATGCATATAGCAGGAAATCTTTCAAGATTTCATCACGAAGAGGGATAACAATGAAAATGTGTAGCTGATTTGCGTTGCAAATAGTTCTTTATTACACTGATGAATTTTCTTATTAATTCTAGCAAAAATGCACTTTCATTTGTATGCAAAATTCAAGTTCTATATGGTTTTAGGATAGGTATCCCAGAATTTCAAAACACTTGCACATACATACACGGACGACATAGAGTTTTAACGTTAAATAAATAAACAAAATATATAAATAAATAAAATTTATTAATGGATTTGGTCTGAAACAATGTAATACATTTTGCACCGACATTAACAAGTAGCACAAACAGCATTTTCTCTTGTGTGTGTGTGTGTGTGTGTGTGTGTGTGTGTGTGTGTGGGAGAGGTATATTGTGCAGTCGACTTGGTGTTTCTTACAAAACTTTCTATTGGAAAAATTTCAATTGGAATATTGAACGACTTTCGTTTCTTTAGAAAATGAGTAAGAACTGTTTTTATGATGAATGGCATCTCTAGCCGATAACGTATTCTGAAGAGTAAGCTCCATGAGGTCCCTCCCCTTGGTGCGACACTGGCTTGAACAAAAATATTTCGATTATTTAACCACTTCTGGTACAATTCTTCTTACATCAAAGAAAAAAGTCTTTGTCTTTTGAAAACAAGCCAGAGACTTTGCTATCCGCTTGTCCTGAGCGGCAATCACACTGAAACCCATTCGTAACTGAGTAGAGTAGTCCAGTCAAATGGTACTCACAAAGGTCAAATAGCGGAAAAATTTGGTGTAGTTTTGATATTTGGTTCCTAGTGTTTTGGGTCGCTGAGCAGGAATATCAGATTTCTCAACAAACATTTTGCCAGGAAATACCTTTTTAAGCAAAAAAGTGTAATTATTACACCTTTTCTCATTTTTTTCAAAATAACTCAAAACCATCAATTTTTCGTAATTATTGGTTCTATATGAAATAAAGAAGATAAAATCCTACATTTAATGTCAACGACTTTTCTCCTGTTGTATTTGTGGGTTAATAAATAACATCACTAGCTCGTAACAATAGCACTTTATTCATCTATGGGATACATTTGATATACTGGCGGAAGCACGCGGTCACAACACACTCGAGAACATAATATAAAGACTACTGCGCTACCGTTGTGCGGCCGGCGGGAGGAGGGGAGAAGCCGGAGTCAGTGTTACCAACTGACCTAATACATAACACTTTTTCCCCTTTTTTAAATGATCCTGGTTACAACTATGGTGAATAACGTAAAGGGTGCACGACATATGCGTGTGGATCTGCGGGGTAATATTGGTGTATGCAGTAAATGAGAAGCTCGGTCTGGATTTCGCAGTGTGACTGGTGTAGCTGGTGTCGGGACTGATGCTGGAGTCACGTTGGCACGAACAGCTTCTGGCGCCCTCTCAATCGATGCTGTGGTTGCTGGTGTTTGGAAGAAGTGGTCCGTCGTCGCTGGGTTGTTCCGCCTACTTCGTCGGTGGTCGGCGTCTGGTCCCCTGCGGTATGTTGTTCTTCTGAAAATTTCCGAAGTTGGTCGATATGTCGTTTGGTCCGTTTTCCCTGGTAGTAGACCTCATAGTGTAGATCTCCGATGGGGGCTGCGATGGTACAGAAGCCATCTGTCCATGTTCGGGTTCCCGCATAGAAAGTAGACGGACTGGCCCACTTCAAGAGTGCGAAACTAGATCCATTTCGCCCTTTGTTTTGACAGATCTTTGTGCGAACATCTTCGGGTCTTCTCAGGTTTAGACGTGTTCAAGCTCTCTTCCAGAAACAGCCGAGATGGGGACTGTCCAGTTGTAGAATGAGGCGCCTTCCTAAATTGTCGGAGAAACTCGTTCAGGTTGGTCCGCAGCGTTCCTTTGTGGTCTTCATGGCGTGGAGGGCGTTCTTCACCGTTTGGACATACCGTTCTGCTTGGCCATTTGTCGATCGGTGATAGGGCGCGAGCTTATGATATTTCACACCACTGTTCTTCAGAAAGGCCTTGAACTCTTTCGCGATGAACTGTCGGTCGTTGTCTGGGGACGGCTGACAGGAGTCCCGTACGCCGTGAATAAATCGTCCCAAAACAGCAATTGTTGCTGCTGCTGTTGTAGAGGTTGTTGGCCCGACCTCGAGGCCACTTGCTGTAGGCGTCTACAACGATGAGTAGCATAGTATCAGCTACTGGCCCCGCGTAATCGATATGGATGCGCTCCCATCGTGCCCTCGGATACTCCCAGTGGTGGTCGCGGAACTTGGGTGGGGCATGAGCCTGGGCAGCGCATAAGGTACAGGATTTCGCCAACTTTTCGATGTCAGCGTCAATTCCTGGCCAGAAAACGAAGCAACGTGCCATTCCCCTTTATCTTGACGATACTTAGGGGAGCTGCGTGCAGATCATTGAGGATGGCCTTCGCAGTGCAGGTGGAATCACTACCTGTGTTCAAACATCAGGTAATTGGCAGCAAGGGGTACTTTGCCTCAGGTGCCTTGAGGTTATGGCGAGCGAGGTCTGGCCTTCTTCCAATAACTTTACAATTCTGCCAAGATGCAGGTCTTTCCTTGTTTTTCGTGCGATGGTTTCAGCTCTGACGGAAGCTGTTGAACCTGGTGAACTGTAAACAAATCGAAGTCATCATGTTCCATTGTCTCTTCCCACTGTGCGGACCTGCATTCCGAACCTTATTGACTGTCAGTATCGGCATTCTGGAACAGTAGTCTGCGTTGGCGATTTTGGCGTCGATCTCTTTCGCATAAGCATCTCTCAGAGCTCGGCACGTCTCGTGCTCGAACGAACGTAGGCGTGGCTCCAGGTCTCAGGTGCATCTCGCGGAGGGCCTGATAGCTTCAGGGATATCACTGAAGACGTCCTGGCATCGGTGGATGATAACGTCAAGTTTTTGTTGGTCCCAGGTCGACAGCTTGGGCGGCGTCAGCGGCTTGTCGGTGGAAATTGTGCGCAAAGGTCTGCTACCGCACGATGGCTCTCCGAACATTTCCATGAAGTCGATTTCATGCTTGAACTCTTTGATCCATTCCCGGCCCAGGAGCGTGTCAATTCGCCGTCCACCAAGTAGAGGTCGAGCATCTTCGTCAGTACTCGATCCCATAGTAGCTTGAACTCAGGTGAAACCGATGCAACGAATAGGATGGTGTGAGTAACTCACGAAACGTCGGCCTGTCGTACGCAACGAAATTGAGGATGATGGTTCCAAAATTTCTCTTGACTCATGATCGCGCAAGGAGAACCCCTATCGAATTCCATGTCGACTGTAGTGCCCTCTATCTGTACAGCCAGCATTTCTCGCCTGGGTGATGGTACCGATCCGATGACCTCGACTTTTAACACGTCGATCTGATGAACTGGTCGTCGGATTCGTAGATCTGGTTAGCGCGAACGCGACCTACATACTCTGCTGATATGCCCTTTTCCGCACGTATAGCACTTTGGGGTCCCGGACTCTGCACTGACCACGGGCGAAGCTCCCCACACCCGCGCATCCTTTGGTTCTCGCGGTGTAACTGGCCGTCATGCTGCAGTGGGTCGCTCAGTACTGGCGGGTCGTTGCTGGTTACCTGGCCTTTGATTGCCGTTCTTCCGTGCCGGTGGTTTCTCGTAGCCAATCCGGTTTGTGGGTTCACTTTCGAGGATAACTCGGATTTTAACCTCGTCGGCCGTGTTTCGTGTAGCTTCGCGATCTCGTCGCACATGTCCCTTTATTCTACGCCTAAGCAGTTGTTCGATTAACATGCGATCTAAAAATGTTCCATACTCACAGTGCGCGGCTCCTTGTCTCAGCCGGAGGTGAAACTGGCAATCGACTCTCCTGCCTGCTGCGACATGCTCCGAAATCTTATGCTTTCAGCATATTTGTTACGGCTGATATCATAATGACTAATCAGTTTGGACTGGATGTCGTTGTAGGAGGGTTTCAGGTCGATGGGACTTAGAGTATCTTCAGCGCGTCGTTCAGTTCGGCGCCCGTAAACACGTGCGTACGACGCGTGTTCATTTTCAGGAACCTTACTCAAATTGAGCGCCCAGGTGAATCGTGTAAAATAGTCACCTACGGTGGTCCCATCGGCGGCGCGGTATGCGGCATCGCGAACTATGGTGGCCGAGGCGATGCTGACGACGCTGACTCATTGCCGGCTACGTCTCGAGCAGTGAACTGTCTGAGAGCGTTAGCAATCATCTCCGACAGAGTTTGGAGACGTTCCGTGGAAACTGCGTTTGACATGGTGGGAAACTTTGTGCACTGATGAATAAACCCGCGAGGCGATACACTTTCTTCGTCACGGTGCGGTCGCGTTGAGGTTAGTTTCCGCACGACTTAACTTCTTGCTTAACGCAGCGTTATTTATGTATCCCACTCCGACACCACTGTTGTATTTGTGGGTTAATAAATAACATCACTAGCTCGTAACAATAGTACTTTATTCATTTATAGGATACATTTGATATACTGGCGCGGCACACGCGGTCACAACACCACTCAGAACACTAACATAAAGACTACTGCCTACCATGTTGTGCCGGCCGGCGGGAGGAGGCAGAAGCCGGAGTCAGTGTAACCAACTGACCTAATACATAACATCTCCAAAAATCGTTTAGCCATAAAAGCAACACGAAATATGATTATATGTGCGAAAACACATGAAAGAAGGGGAAATTATCCACTTTATCTCAATGTAACTGAAAAGCTACCTGTTTTCGATATTAATCTGATATGAAAATAAAGAGAATAAAATTATCCACATTTTATGTGGACTAGGTTTTCTTCTGGGATCAATGATTTTGCCGTTAGTGCGTAAATATTGATGACGTATTGAATTGGACACTGAATTGCTTCTATGTTAGTAGTTAGAATGCTTTAACGAGTGTTCAGGTTTGTCATCAGTAACTTTTGCGGAAACATGTTTTTAAAGCCAAAAATATGAACAAATATACTTTTATTTAAGATTTTTCAAAATAACTTAAAAGTTATCCGGTAATGCCACATATATATATATATATATATATATATATATATATATATATATATATATATATTGAGACGAGCTCGAATATACGGCCTGGTAACGGACCAGACCTATATAAAATTCCCAAAATACCGTCTTCAGCAGTTCGCTAATTTGAACGGGGCGCGAGAACCACGTCACTGTCTGACGTCGGCCGCGGCCGAGTTGAGCGAAACGCTGTCCACGAATAAGAAATTCGAAAGATAAGCTTGGGAACGAGATCTTGTGATTGGCCGGTATCCGAAAACGAGGAAGCCAACGGAAAGGGAAATTTTTCCGTTGAAAGTTGAAGGATTTTCAGAAAATCTCGGAGGACGACGGATCGCTAGTTGCTAGCAGTGTACTTCACGCGCGCTTTGTTTCAGCCGAATACGGGAAAGGGGAACGAACATTGTATTCGTTTTTTGTTGATAACTCACAACGGAAAAGAAACGTGTGTCAGTGAGAGCGAATTATGTGAATTCAGTGAGGGCTGAATCGGATTCTTTCTGGCGTACGCCGAGCAATTCTGCATCGCCGCTACGTCACAGCACGAAACAGAGGAGCTAAGGCAATAACCATTCCTGAAGACACCGCCAGAGAAGCATTTGTGTTGGGGAAGGACGACGGGCGCAGAGGCGAGGCCGGGCCCTTCCCGGCCGAGAAAATTGGTTCGGAAACGCAGCGGAAGAAGGGGCGGAGGATCGTGGAGGTCAGGCTACCCCGACGCGTCGCCAGCACGAGCCGTCGCGGCAAGCACAGAGCGAGTTCCGAAGGTCGCGTAGAGCGCGATTGCCACGTCCCCGAACGCCGAGGCGCCAAGGCGCCGCTCGCAGCACTCGACTAGGCCAGTTCACGTAAACCCCATTGGAGAAGCGTGAGTACCCGTGCGACAGACGGTTGCAGAAACGACAGAAATGTAATTGAACTATGCTAAACCACACTGTTTGTTTCTTAAGAGCTTTCAAGTATTAGGTATTTCAAGTCACATTTGTGAGCGTTGATGTGTGGAACTCCTGAATAAAAGCCATGTTAAGAACAGAAATGATTAATTCAATTTAAACAAGTCACCAATTAATCAAGTCTTAAAAAAGGGTGTTGTAAATAGTTTGATTAATTTTACTTTGGTCGAGTTTTGTTCAAGAACTAGAGATTGAAGTGTATTATAGATTAAGAACCATTTGTCAGGAATGAAAGCAATTCCAAGTAGAAAGGTTCAACTTTGTATTCTTTGGGTCCTTAAGACCAGGCATGCCTGCACCAAATGGTGTATAAAGTACAATTCATTAAATGAATCGTTGGAAATTCTTAATTATTGTGAAGAGAGGTAGTAATATTGCTCCGAATATTCATTTCCGAGACGAAGGTCACGTTCTGTACGTGATAGTGTGTCAAGGGCTATTTTTGTTGAATTTATGTGTTTTTGTTTGTTTTGTCATTCCTTGAGTATAGAATATACAGCCTTGTATGCCAGAGCCACGAGTGTTTTGTTGGTATAAACCTGCCCGTATTCCCACCCAGGTGCATTTTCAGACATAAGCCTCATCCAGGCAATCGATTCAGAAACAACTCGAGAGGTCTGACGTCGGGACGGCAGTGGACTGTCGAACGACGCCGGTAACGCCCACGCGATCTCACACACCCTTTAAAGCTAACGACTCTTATCGTAACAGAGTTGTATTATGCGCGGCACGTCGGAGGGAAGGCCACGACGTGTGTTCCGTTGCAATATATATATATATATATATATATATATATATATATATATATATATATATACACATACGCACAACACACATTACCAAGCCAGTTATAAACCCCATCCTATCTAATGCTTTCGCTGCTTTTTGATGAATGTTCGAAAGAGCTAATGAGTTTAAACGTTTTGCTCAATTGTTGCTCGAAGATAATTTTAACCATCGCATTGCTGAAAACGACCTTTCGCAAGTACATGATGAATTCGGCACAACAAGTAAAAACTTTACCAACTTCTCGAGTTCATAGCACACATGTAGAACCGAAGATTCTTTCGAAAATTTTATAATATCGGGGTGAAGTAATTGCATAATTTCGTTTCGATGCTATATTTAAAAACATGTCACGATGAAGTATAAGCTTACTTCGATCCAAGTTAAATTCTTCGTCATCGTCATTTTGATTATAAAACTCTACAATAGCATCTACCTCAGAAGTCTTTCCAATTACAAAATTTTCGCATGTTTTAAAAATGACATTTTAGTATGATTCTCAAAAGCGGGTTTTAAACGACATAAGAACTTGGGTCTAATATTTCAAAAATAGTTTTCATAAAAATCGGACTCATTAGAAAAATTATGTTGGGTTTCTGTAGACGAATATTTATACCGTTTAGGAACTTTCTTTGCTCGTTTTATTTCCGGTTCATCAATGTCTAAATGTGCCGCTTCTTTGCCAACATTATTCTATAGACTTTCAAATTGTGAATTTCGCATTTCGTTCATTTGATCTACAATAATTTTAATCATTTTATACCTTTCGTTAACGCACAACTCAATTTTTTGAAGTTGGTTTTTCGATACGTTCAAAATTGCAATCGAAATATGCAATAAAAATAAGAAATCAAATGACATCAAATTTCTTTGAAATCCAGCTACTTTTGCTGAGACGCTAGAGTCTGCGTATCTTGTCGTTTTCTCAATTGTTCGAAAAATGTTAAAGCGGCTTTATAATTGTCTCCTCCTTGAAGAATTTTAAGAGATTTGACTCGCATACACCGCCTAAATAAACAATGAAATTATAAGACATTCGTATAAATATATATTTTAATATTTATACTATAACATTAATAAGATATTTTACCTGGTTGGGCAAAATGGAGATATAGTAAGACTCGTTTCTGATTGCAAATCTTGAAGATTGCTAATCGCTTTGGAATTTTCTTAAGAAATTTACTAGTTCTTTGAAGGTACCAATAAGTTTCTTACTATAGACATCTTCCATTGCATCTTGTACAAAAAGGGTTTAAAGGGGGTGTGCTGCAATGTACAAATAAAGCTCGAGGTTCTTTTCAATTATAAGACTTTTCAAACCAGAAATTTTGCCGCTCATGTTAATGCCCCATCGTAACATTGTCCTCGTAAATGATTGAAACTTTAGTCAAATCGCATAAAAATGTCATCAATTATTTTCAATAAAGCGTTTGATGTTGTACTATGTGTCTGATTAAAACCAACAAAAATCTCTTGAATTGTTAAATCGTCCAAAACAGTCCGCAGACAAATCGACACTGGTGCCATTCGTGAAGCATCGGAAGTTTCATCTACTGTTAACGAAAACAGCTTTGCGGACTTAATAAGTTGTAATTTTTGCCTTAGCATCTCATTTGACATGCATTCCAATATTTCATTAAAAATATCTGATGCAACCACGTACTTTGTGATCTAGTTAACCAAGTGGCGAGTTCCACCGAGTCGTTGTCTTCGTTTGTAAAAAGGTGTATGGTTTGTTTGTTAAAAGGTGTAAGGTGTATGAGGTTTGATTGTTCGTCATTGCCACTTCCGAGTAACGCTAAACCTTGTCTTGCTAATAAATTTACAGTGCTAAATATTGTTTTCAAAGCAGTTTGATTGTCCATCATTTCACTTTGTTTTTGATCAGATAATCGTTCACAAACACTTTCATTATTTGAACTGCATATTGCTTGTGCAAAAGATAAATGTGATTCTCCAGATTCGTATTTCTTGAAAGCAATGACTGCATTTTTCCAAGAATTGAAGCCATCTTCAACGAACGTTTTTAAAGATACCTGGCAGCTAGAACTTGAAGGAATTGGCTACTGCTTTTCTTTAGCTTCAATGCTAATTGTAGTACATATAGCTTTCATTTCCGGGTTAAATGTCAACCACTTATAAGTATTTTGCCAACGTTTAAAAGCAGCAGGTACTTTTTCTCCTGAAAATTAACATAAAAATAAATATTTGAAATAAAATATAAATAATATTACCGTATTATAGGCAATTCAAAACATATATATACAACTGAATGCAAATGAAATTAAAAGTTGTATTGGAATTAAAAAATTAAAAAAATAATTTAATATAATTAATTTTTTCTCTATTTATATTTCATACAGAATTTAAAATTAATAATTTTTAAATTATAAAGTACTTGGAGTAGAATGGCTTAGAGTTTTCGTTGTAGTATTTTCTACCTTATTTATTGTGCTGGATTGAACATCTGAAGACGAAGTAGATGTATCCTAAATAAAATAAAATAAATGTACATACAAAATATAAATGTTTTTAACAAAACTATTGGTATATATTTATGAAAATGCTAATATTTACGTTAGGATTTGTTGAAAAAGATAAAATTGTCCTTGTTTCTTTCTTTTACTCATATTGATTGCGTAAATTGAAATTGAAGATAATGAAAGTGAACAATTAAAAATCGTTAATTTTTACACAAATCTGAAGCACAGACGTGAAATCGTCTGTGTACTATGCCTGAATAAAATGAGTTCGCTATTCGAATGTTAGCTATGCCCAAGACAGACGGGCATAGCCCGTTATCTTATTTATATCAGAAATGTATCAGTTACATTTTCGATTGATTCGTAAACATTAACAATCATATCTTGCATTGTCGCAGCGACACAGCAATTAGTTTGAAATATTATATTTGCTTTCCGGAATTATTCATGGACTTTTACACATAACTTAAATACAGGGATTCATAGTTAGATAGTAATAGTAATAGTAATCATAGTTAAATTGTAATAATATTTATATGTGTCTATTTTCAAATCACAATAACTTTTATTTTGCTTCAAAAATTTTATTATTGTCTGTTTTTCAAAAAATTAATATTTATTTCAATACTTTTGGGGTATGGAATTCCATACACGAATATTTTCGGGTATGAGTGCTCCATACCTCCAGACAATCAGCGCCGCCTATGGATCCGACAGTTTGATTAAACAACAAGATTCGCGTTTATAATACAGAAAAGTGACATTATTATAACACTGAGTATAACAGAAAATATTCATTTAAGATAACAGGTTTGATTTTTTCTGTGTACACTAGACATCGAACACATATCATGTATTAGTTACATTATATCTTACATTATATTGGGAAAAAAAACGATAGTGAACAAGTATGTGCTTTTATATCACAGATTAGTTATTAAGCTTATGTTTTCACCACAAAAAATAATCAAAAATTCACTAAAAGCCTCTCAAACATCAAATTTCCAAAAATTTGCATTCGGCTCCCATTTAAACAGTATTTGTTTTGTTTATAATAATTGTAGGCGTCTAAAGTAATGTGACGCTTAAGGTTGTCAGAGATGAGCAGCTCTGAATTCTTGGCTGTCCGGGATTAGCCGCGTCATGGTCGGGCTAATCCCGGACAGCTCAAATCAACGACTCCAACCGCAGGACTGACTCTACGATGAGCGCTGGATCCTGGACTTTAAGGGTCAAGTAAGACTTTTAAAGTGTTTGAGACATTTGATGAATTCTTCATATGTCCAGCCATTCTTGCTACATGTGTAAATAGCACCGGGGGGCATTTAAACTCATTCAGATCAATAAATTATTTTGTTTGGGAGCAATGGCAGTCACCGTGTGATAATAAGAATCACTAACCGCCATTATTACACAAGCACATTTTTATTATAACTACTCATAAACTGTTATAGAATGTTTGAAATTACTCACATTTGGTATCAAATGATTTGCTGAAGTACTTCTCTTCCAACAAATTTTAATTTTTCCAGGAATCTCGAGGTTCACATGAGTTAGTTCACATTCTTATTTTCTAAGAGCATTCTCTAACATCAACCACTCACTTTCCAGGTACAAATGCAATAATCGTCAAAGTAAGCTTTTTTTGGCTCAGCAATCCGTCTTGTCTGTGAATCAACGCTAACGCCTAAACAATTCAGACTATTTCTCTAAAGTTATATTCCTCGATCCTTTGGAGGAAATCGAAGACTTGTGAGTTTGAAACAAGTATTTTTATTTTTGAGAGTGCTTTACATGAAACCTCAATAAAATTTTCAAACTTTTCTAAAAATGACTACAATATTTTAATTAAAAATTTTTCCGCAGATAAAGAACGCTTAAAGTGGGAAGTTTATTGTCGATGGAATATCTGAATTTTGAAAATTGTAAAGTTCAATCTTTCGACCTTTTCATACAAATAGGATATTGAAGACAGAACAATTTTCTTTGATACAATCTGTTCCTGAAATACGTATCTTGAGAAAGTAGACCATGTACAATTTTTCAAAAAATAAATAGTTTTGCATTATTCTGTGTGAAAAAGAAATTTTAAAATTATTTTCTCAAACAGCTCCAATTTTGTCTTTAATAATTTTTCTGAGATAGAGTATTAGATTTTTAAAAATTGTGAGGTCCCATTTTGAGGCGAACTCTCTGTATTTTCAAGAATTGCAAACAATTAACATTGGTAATTATAATATTGATATAATATTATATAATTATAAAATTTGTATTATCTTGATAGAGATTTTTTTCCTTAATAAAATCTGTTCTTTAAAACTAGATTTTGAAATAATAGAATTGGAAATCTGAATTTCTCAAAATGGCAAATTCAAATGTTCACTTTTTTTTATTTCGTGCCCTTCAAAAAGGGAAAGTATTGAATTGTGCGGCGGCAAATAACTATTTTCCATTGAAAAATGTTAATCTATGTTTTATGGGTCCCTAATACCGAAACATCGATTGCCGAGAAAACGTCTCTGCTCGTCAGTGTGTGGCCAACTTAGTGCCTAAGCAGTTTAGCCGATTTACTGATATTACTGAACCTGTTGTGATCGTAGACCACACAGTTGATAAGATTATCTCACTGTTAATGAATTAGTTCAAAGATTGTCACTATAGATGAAAATGCTTACAAGAATGAATGAACTAACATGTCAGTTTTTTTGAGTAGCGTGTTGAAATATGTTGACTAGGTATTAGACAAAAGCTTCACCACTTGAGTGAACTTGTACAAAAAAACTTTACATTTGTTTCAAATTGTCACTGTTAGTTACGTCGCAATAATTTTTCTTATCCTTTACACAGATATTACTACTGTGTAAGGTAGTCAAGTCTAGTCTGGAGACAGTATTCAACTGTGCGGAACACAGGTAAATTCAAACTTCCTGTTATATTTTTGCTAGATAATCGCCATAAAACCATCACTGGCATAAGATTCACAATGATAGGTCATTTTAATCGGTAGTTGCATCTCTTTGTTCCAGTAAATGTAACGAATATCTGTATATCTTATTGCACGCTGAATTATCTGATCGGGAAATACAAAGTCGTCCACCTGAGTTCTGTGTTTTGCACTGGAGTTCAACAATCTACGCCGCATACGCGGAGTTGTTTGTGTTGTTGTTTTTATCCACCACTGCCTACTCTTCCGCCCTTCTGCCGCCACTTTCATCTAATGACACGTGTACTCTAACTCATACCGGGCCTCTCTGCCCGTCCCGTTCTACGACCCTCAACTCGGTTGTTCGTTCGGCCTCCGTACACTCTTCACGCAACCGTTTGTTCTCTCTCGATAGCTAACTGCCCATGCGATTATCCGAGCATACACAATGTAGTTGTCAGTTTTAGGTCCGTTTTTACATAAAAAACAAATTAAACTTTCGTCGAGTAATGTATGAGCTGTCAGCTAAAGACTTTGAAACGAGATAAATTTATAAATGTAATGTTTGAGTAAACTTTTTATGTGCTTTTTCATTACATAATTTTATAGCATTTTGAAACCAGTGAAAACGAGAAATATAAACTTATAAGACTACTTAATGAAACGATTTTAGTTGTTTCTGGGTGACTTTGTCTCATATATTTAAATTAAAAGTAAAAATATCGTTTTTGCATAAAAAGTCTATATTTTGTTGAAGAAGTTTTTCTCAAGTTCTTATGAAAATTCTTTTGAGACATTTGTTTAGAAAATTGGGCGTTCAATCATTGTGAAAAGAAGACATCTAATTTGCATGATACTAATGTCCTGGTTGTTGATATCTGCCATTTAAAGTGAATACATTTATCGATAGCTAAAGCACAAGTCTTTGGATTTTTGTGCTTTATAAATCATAATAAAATAAAATCTAAATAATGAAATTTTATTATTGTTTGAATTATAAATTATGAGGTATGATATTTGTCAGTTGCAAGATTACGATAATGAAGGTCATTACACAAAGTAAGTTTCAAAATTTTGAATTGACAAAAGGAAGAGTTTGATAAAAATGTTGCATGTAATGTAGGTATTGGGAATTGTATATTAGAATAAATATTAAGTATAAGCACTACGTTGCTGAGCTGAAAACACGCATGCTCAAACATGTTTTGTTATACTCCATTTCGTCAAATGTCAGTCTGAACACATTATAATAAGCAGTCACTACAAAGCCAATATCACAATAGATACACATCATATGAGAGCAAAGTCAGAAAAAACTTATATGTAAAATGTATATTTTTGTCATATTCAATTTATATTCACATTATTTTATCTAAAGTGTGTATATTGTTTTCAAACATTTCACACGTTAACATATAGTCTTGCATGCAGAGTTTCTGCTCTCTATGTTGTTATCTAAGGATGTGTCCCGATGTTGACGCTTTACGTATTGAGTAACCCATGCCAATTGCGGGAAACAATATTACTCGATGATAGATGTCTCTAAATAATGGACTGCGTAAATATTAAAGGACCGGGAAGTAACATTTACTGCAAATCGACACAAATTCAATACGTGTTGAATATTCTTCGTTTTGTGTGAATTAACTAGGACAAAAAGTAGTAAACGAACACCACCAACCTCGAGTTCGTATCACATTGCGTCAGCAAGACACCTTACAAAATAGACATTAAAAAATGTATTAGCTCAGAAGCTTCTTTGGAATTATTATTAATGTTTCTTTAATATGTTGCATTAGGATATATTTCTATTTATGTACTCACCTAGTTTTTTTTACAAAATGTAATTAATCTCGTATGTCACGTTTTCAGCACGCTTCCCTTTCATTAGATTGATCGTTGTCACTAATTTGCCTAACACCGTATGAAAAATTATCTCTGAATAAAAAATCCCATTTCGTCCAAGGGTTCCTACTTTTAAAAATTGCTCCTACTGAAAAAAAATGTTTTCCCACCATTTGGTTCGTCAGAACACCAACACAAAGAACGTGTTGATCCAGAAACCTCGGGATCAAACCACCTCAAACTCTACACCACCGCCCACTCGCCTGGCCCTTTATTCGCCCACCGCTCATTCGCACTCGCGCACGCACACGCACTCGATTTCACCCACCCACCCACCACCCACGTACGCATGCACCGCTTGCCCGGCCACGCAACCGCGCCAGCAGCGGAAAGGGTGCCCGGTGACGCCTCCTCCTCGCCCCGCCAGCCCTTCCCCTTCCTCGCTCCGCCCGCCCGCCCCGCGCGTCGGCCAGCGGTCGCGTTTGCCGACGCGATATACTGCCGCACGATTCGCGCTCTCGATGCGCTCTCAATACTCGCTCGTGGCTTCGCTCGATGAGCACGCGAAGGGCGGGCGGTGCGGTGAGGCGGGGCGGAGCGGGCGAGGCGGGAGGCGCGCGGGGCAGGTGGCACGAGTGCGGCGGGGCGGACGTGGCGGCGGTGCGGGGTGGCTGCTGGGGCACAGGCGCTGCTTTTTCACGTGCTGCGGTCGGCGCCTCTCCGCCTCTCCTCCCTCCTTCCCTCTCTCCTTCCTCCTCCACCACCCGTGCTTCATCGCTCTCTCATCCCTACTCACACTCCTCCCACGCCGCCGTCCGCCGCCTCCCCAACCCCTCCACCGCTGGCGCTGCTGCCGAGCGCGGACGCGTTCGAGCGTGAAATTCGAGGTCGTGACGCGCTATCGTCGATTTTTTCCGCGAGATACAGTTTGATTGTTTAGAAAAACAAACGGCCTCGCACCTCGTAGCCGCGATATGCGGCGAATCGCCCGCGCCGCGTGACCCGCTGCTCGCCGTCAGCCGACCGAGGCGCCCTCGCCCTCCTCCACTGCCCGGAAGGGCGGCCACGAGGTGCCCGCTCAAGAAAATGGGCACGCTGAAACGCCTTGTCAATGGCTAACGTTTGTCATAGTTTCTAGTCTCTATTTATTTTATTTATTTATTTATTTATTTTATTTTATTTATTTATTGTATTTCATTTAATTTTATTTTATTTATTTATTCATTTCACTTGCACAAATTAGGTCAAATACCAAATACGTCACATACAATACGTAGTATGTACAGTAATTTATTATGCTTGTCGATGAACAACGATTCAAAAGCTTTGACGTCATGGATGATGACATTTACTTTCAAATTAACTCATATGGAATCCTGGTATTGCCCTAGATAGGTTATGTTCGTACCTTAAACAACGATATCAGAGAATGGAAATACCTTACTGGAATGATGGAACATTATGTATACACATTTTTGACTCTTGTCAATTGCACTAGATACCTCAGTGATCCATTTAGGCCATATTCTCTTCCTACTGTAGGTAAACGATATGCCCTCGACTATTCGAAACGGAAGAACGGTTCTCTTTGCGGATGGTACAAACATTCTTTGCAATAGAGAAGCCATAAATGATACAATATCAGATGTTTCAAGTTAGTTCAGAAATAAATTACTAGTAAAATGAAAAGAAAACGGTTTTAATACAGTTTTTCATTTCAAAAAACAATTATGTAATCCATTGAAAATGAACGATGTACCATTGACTGATGTTAAAGCAACAAAATTTTTAGGCCTCTCAATTCAAACCTCGAATGGAATGTCAATTAAATGAATTGAACACAAAATTAAGTTCATTATGCTACGCGTTCAGAATTCTTTCAATGCAGTCAGCCTTCTATTGCTCGTTGTGTATATTTCGAGAATGTTCATTCCCGCCTGATATGGCATATTATTCCGGGGAAATACATCTTATAGCTCATGACATGATGAGAGATAAGAACCACATCAATTGTTGATTTACCCTAGAAAATAGATTTAATTACATCGAGAATACTCTTATTAACAACCCTTCCAACTTCCATTTTTCGTTATTTAAATTTCAATCAGTACATGGCTTAAGAATGGGATCACACAATTTTGGACACGTGCGCATAATTCACGCTCCCCATATCATGTCACACAGTTTTTAACTTGTTTTTGACGTAAAATAAAAAATAAAAACAGATATTTTAGGTACGGAAGAATATTCCTCGTGCACGTTTCCTTCATACTCGATTGACGGAGGAAGCCTTGGCAACGTCAATGTTGCTGTAAGTCTGTGAACTGGCACTAAGAGAACGTCTATCGGATCCAACTGTTAAACGTAATAACTAGCAAAATTACCAATAAAAATATGCAATCATTGTAATAATCGAATAAAATTTTAATGACGTATTAAGGTTAGTGTTATTGTTTTATACTCGCAGGTTCCTTCTGTAGAATAATGTCATTTTGGAAGTTACGAGCAGTATTGACAAAACCGGTACCATTCAAAGTGCAACGTACTTTTTAACGTACCGTGTAGAGTCGACTGGGTAAATGTAGTAACTGTTAGTAGATCACGAGCACTTTCGTAGCTTGTGTGTATCTTTCTTTAGTAGATAATATATGTTTATAGTCATATGCAATATTTTATTTTATTCCATTTGCTTCTTTATAATATGAAATACAAATGTCATACGTTTAGTCATTAAATAATTTCCTGTGATCTGCTCGCAGCCCCATGATAGTAGTTAAGTTTTACTTGCTCGTTACTATTTTGTAGAAAAATTGTTATGTAATGCTGAAGAGACAGTGCCTGTATTCGAGAGAAAACACGTTTTGTCTGTCATTGATACTGTTATAAGAGTTGTTCCTGCCTTCTATGTATTGAATTTCTTTAAATTACCTGGTGTAGACAGATTTAATGTTTTGTTGGTCTTTGATACGAAAAACCTACTTTTTCGCTACTATCGGTCCGTCTCTCGCCCGCCTGAGTATGAGACAACACGAGCGCCAAATGACACACGGAAGTTTTGCTAAGAGTTTCTCCTCTCCATTTTGGCTGATGTCGTGGCCTTTGTATTGAGAAAGATCTAATTGGGAGGGGGAGGTACTCTACGACTCTATGGATTCTAGACACTTTTAAATACTCTAAAAATGGCTCACATTCTTTTCAGTTTGTTTTGTTTTGCTCTGAAAGTGCAAAGTACGCATATAAACATGATGCAGGTCCGAATTTCCTAAAACCTTTGAATTTTGAAAATATATTTTTCTGGATGAAATCTTTTCAAACAATTCTCATCATTAAATAATTTCGGCTCAATCTTTTGAAAATATGTATTTTCAAATAATGCTTGAATGATTTCGTGACAATTTATAAGTTCACGTTACAAGATTTAATTTAAAAAATGCTTCAATTTTTTCTTTAATGTTTTGCTTTTAAAGTAAGGTTCTTTTAATAATATGGCTTAGGTTCCCATTGGTCCTGTTTTCATTGAAGCCTATAAGAATACTGAAAATTGAAAGCGTTTTATTGATTTTTCTACTTCTTCAATAATAAATTAGAAAATTCTTTTTAATGTAATCTATTTCTCAACATTACATCTTCAAATTATTTTACATACACTTTTAAATAGTTTTCGCAGTTTTAGTAGAAATGTGCAAAAGTATCGGACAATTATGAATATATTATAACCAATATATCTAGAGCCTCCAGGTGTGGTCATGATGAAACAGCGTTTGCTTTTCACCTACTGCCCGCCGTTTAAAGCTCAGCCATAAAACAAATGGTTTTGATTTTTCTTTAACTTTTTGTAAAATTGAGCGCAAAACATTTAACTAAATGGCCGAAAGACATTTTCATTTGACTTGTGAAACTTCAAGAGATGTAATTTTCATTTTCTGGCGCTCCTTTGGGATGGGGTTTTCAAGTTATGGCCGCAGTGCCAGTAGGAAAAGTTGCATATTATGTAACGTTTACTACTACGATAAGTTAATTCTATTGTAGCACCGCTAGCTTTTTTATTAACCATACGCGATAAATACGTATTTGAGCAATATATTATTAAGAGAACATATCAATAAGAAATGTCTAAAAAAATATCTAAATGGAATAAATTACGTGCTACTTATAAATTGCTTAATGGTACTAAATAGTGTAATAGCTTTGAAATGGTATGAATTATATTGTATCTTCAGTTACTGTCAAACTAACATTTAACAAAATACACAAATATTTTACTGCATTTTCGTAACAGTGTAAAATTGAATGATTTTACTTTTAATATTAATTAAATAACTTTTGGTTGGATTCAGAAATTGAAGGTCCCAAACACTTTATTACACTATTAATTAATTGATTTCTCTCAGCTTACGAGTTTTAAGCGATTGGTTTTCCTATATTTCTTGAATTTATTGAAAATCTCTTATTCCTCGCTGGGTTTTGGTAAACACAGAATCCAGTATCATCCCACCGTTCACACCGTTCTTGAACAGACTCTGAATTAATAGACTGATCGAGGAAAGAATGATTTGGATGTGGGGCAAATAGACGTCGCCGCTTTCAAAGGTCAGAATGTCACTTCTACACGGGTGGGGATTTTGCGAGTGACTGAATAGTTCCAAACAAGTGAAGTCATTAAAACTTTCAGCTCGTGCTTCGAGAGGACGGGGTTAGATTCCTAGTCTGCAAGACTTGCACTCACTAACTAGTTATTTCCGTCACCTAGAGGTCAATTACTATCTACCTAAACTCGGAAGATTATCACCTTCTCGTAGTTGCTCTCTAATCCTAAACTAACTCGGTGTTCTAGCATATAAGACGCATTATTAAAAATATCTGAGGAAGTCGCGAAACACGAAACCTCACAACGGAGCTTGTTTCCGCTGAGGCCGTTTCCTGCTGGTTGGAGATACTTGGTTGTGATTGATTGATTTTTGGTGTTTCTGGGCGTCAATTGCTTTGGTCATTAGTCCGTTAGTGTAGTTCATGTTTTTCTCGGAGATGGCGGTGGGAACTTCCCCGCTGGATGGCGAGATCCGGCGCCGACCTACCGTCGGCTAGTGGGTTTCCCTAACCAGAACTCTCCACCAATAGGGCACCGCCCTGCCGGACAAGCTCTAAGTTCAGACCGGTCTCCCGGAATATGTGTGTAGTGTAGTGCATGTTAGTGAGTAGTGTGGGAGAGGATAGGACAAGGAAGAGGAAGGACAGATCGCGCGCGGTCCGTGGCCCGTTTTGTAGGGTACTGCTCCGCCATTCGCCTGGTGTTGATCGAAGAAACCACGAAACTGCCGATCAGAGCAGCCGACCGCTGAGAGCGACTGACCGTGCGCCTGACCTGACCTGACCTGAGCTGAAAAGCTGAGTGTCGAAAATCCTGCCGCCGTCAGGACTCAACCTAGGACCTCCGGTCATAAGCCCTGCAGTGACATCAGTTGATGCACTGAACTACCGCTACCAGTCCTAACAACGTCTTACCCTCCAGTGGAAACGGTTTAAAAAAGAAATAAGAAAATGTATTTCGTCACAAAGTTACAAGGTGTTTGTTTTAAAATTACCGTTCTCTAATAAACCTACAGGTTTCGGAACAAAGTGACTTTCCTAAAAATCATTGGTTTTGAATTAAGTGAAAAAAGTTCACAAAAGACTTCTTGAAAAAATTCTATACTATAATTTTATTTATACCCCCTCCATATAAAGACAGTCGGGGGAAGAAAAAACGGCACTTGCAAAAAAGGTTTATTTATTTATTTATTTTTTATTTTACGTAAAAAACGTTAAAAATTTGCTTATGACGTGCTGGGGGGAAAAAGTGAATTTGTGCAATTTTATAGTGTTTTGAAATTTCCAGGGTTATTTTTTTACCTTCATAGCTTTTTCTTTATTAATTTTTTATAGACGCCCCGGGGCCCAGGGGTAAACAAATAGGTGAAAAGGGGAAAATCTGCAGGATTTTAAAAGGCACTGCGGGAAACTAAATCAATACCCGGAAGTAAAATAATCCAAATATACAAATTTATTACGAAGAAATATCCCATAGAAAAAGGATTTGGTAAAAAAAAAATAAAAAAAGTGTAAAATTTAAAAATTTGCCCCAAGGGGAAGGACATCATTAAAAGAGATCTCCAGCTTCCTGAGCAGGAATGGAAGATGTTTTATACGAAAGACTTCAAAAAGGCGAACGTGAGTTTCCCTAAAACATAGTGGACCTAATTTTTTACACATGCTGTTGGTTTCCCGAAAACGCAATGTGCTTAATTGACTACAAAACAAAAAGAGAAACTCAGCCAGCCCCCTAAAGGGATGTGGCGAGTAGAAAAAATCTTAAATAGCCCCAAAATTTCATGTTTGGTTTCCCTTTCCCAAAGAGTCCCCCTTTAAAATATTTTAAAGAAAACCCCTAAAATCCCTGGATCCTAGTTTAAAAATCTATTGCTGATAAAAAGGAAATTTTGAAAAAAATTCCCCCTTTTAAAATAAATTTAAAATTTTGATCTACATATTTTCTTTTGAAATTTAAATAGGGAAGATTGATTTTTTTCTTTTTTGGGACAGTTACTAAAATTTTCCCAGTAATAAAAAAAATAAAACAAAAATTAATCCCAGAATATTCTCTTAATTAAATTTTCCCCAAGGGGGAAAATAATAATAAAACGATTTTTATTTATATATTTTTAAAAAACATATACTTTTTCTATTTTTTATAATAAAAACTGAAAACCCTGATCTGACATGCTGTGAAGGGGGAGAAATCTGCCCAGCTTTCTGCAATTCATGGCGTTATTTAATAGTTTCTAGTAAAAAAGTCAGATTGCATTTTTTTCCAAGGCAGCAGTGGTCGAGGCAACATCGTGTCCCCGCTCAGTAGTCCCCGGTCTGTGATTTTGTCTACGTTTTTTTCCACCCAACCAAGAAGTTAAAGTGTCAGTGAAAAAGTAAAGGTCTATTTCGGGTGTATAATTTTTCCCCGTTTTCGATCGACCTGCTTCTAAAGGAAGGGGGAACCCAGAAAATAAATGGCGGATAGGCCCTACCGAGGCAGGCCTTACTACGGAGCCCCCGCTGAAACCCCCGGGCCGCCCAAGTTAAAAATGAGTCGTTTTTTAATCCCATGTACCCGGGGGAAAAAACAAGGTATTAAAGAAGGCAAAAAACCATGACCCCCTTTAAAAGGGCCGTAGAAGCCTTAGCATTATTGTTCCCCCCCTAGTAAATCACGTATGCTTCAAAATTTCAAATAAAGGGTGTTTTTTTGAGGGAAGCGGTTGTGGATGAATTAACAGAGAAGCACAAGACTTTTAAATTATTGGGGGCTCCCCCCAAAATATTGGTCTTTTGGGAAGAAAAAACTATGTTATTTAAAATGTTTACCCATGACCTTTAATGCAGAAAAAGACGAACTAGAAAAATTTAAAAAATTTGAAAAGCAGCTCTAAAATTGTCGTTTCTTGGTTTTGGAAAAGGGAACAGTTCACTAATCTTAAATTTTTGGGGGACAGGTGTTCGTTCCGGAAGACTGGAAATTTGATACCGGGAAACCCTTAATATAAAAGAAAAAAAGGAGAAAAAAACCGGATTTACATGTAAAGGGGTACCTTTAATGCCACTGCAAGGAAGAAGGCCCTTTGCCAAAACAAAAAAATGAAGACTTTTAATAAACCCAAACCCGGAAGAATAATTGATAAAAACCCGTTTTTAAGGGGCAAAGAAAAAGGGTTTCCCCTGGGCCCAAAACCCCCCCATTTGGGCCAAAAACCAACCCTTTAAGGGGGCTTTTTCAGAACACAAGTTTTCCCCAGCAAAAATTTCCCAAACAAAGTTCAAAAAAAACAATTCAACCGCCCCCAAAGGGAAAATTTTTTAACGGTGCGGCAAAACAAACTAAGAAAAAAAAGGGAAGGTATCCAAGGAGACACCATTAGGCGTCTGCAATAAGAAAAGCATTATTGGACAACTAAAAGGAAAAAAAGGGGTTGAAGGACCCAACAATGTACTAACGTAGGAAACAAAAAGACTTTCTGGAAAATACTTTCAAGAAACCCCCCTTTCAAATATTTTTTGTTACCCAAAGAGACAGGGGGCTAATTGAAATGTTTAAAAGAAATATTTTCCTTTTCCCCTTCTGATAGAAATAAAATCAAGATTTACGAGAATTTAAGGGCTGGGCCCCAGGCCCTCTAAATTTCCCTCAAAAAAAATCGTCTGACAACGACAATTAAAAGCGAAGATTTTTAAAAGAAGATTGAATTTTAAAATGGAATGTAAGGTTTTCTTACTAGATATGAATTTTTCAAAAGATCCTCGGGGGCAAAATTATTGATATACCATCCAAAAAAAACCAATTTAAAAATAAATCCCCTTTTTGGAAAAAAAAGGGTTATCAATTTTTTTATAAAACAGATGATATGGAAATGCCAGTGGCAGTTGCCATCTATGTTCGAAATTTTCACCCATGTAGTAATGCACATTAAAATGACCCAAAAGTATGTGAAAGGCTGCATTTTGGGAAGGTGTAGTTTTAATCTTGTAACATACACCTAATGCGTTTAAATAGAATCACCTAGACAACTTATATGCAAAAATATCGGGCCGGTACTGATGGTGGCGATTTTAAAGTAAACCAACTTGATTTGGGGATCAAGAAGAAATCGAAGGGGAAAATTTTTGGGAATTTGGGGAACAATGAAGATCTTAGTTTTTGGGGGGATTGCAAAAAAATCCTTTAACTTTTGCGGGTGGGGGAAAAATCTTGCATCGACCTAACATCTGCCTCCAATTTTAAAGGAATATCTAAAATGGAAGTAATGGGACCTTCAAAACAGTGATCTTTTACCCTATGGGCATTGTCTAGGAATTCAATTTTTCCCCTGAAGATATCTATATGCCCAGATGGATTTTTAAAAAGGCCCGGGTAAAAAAAGACATCATTGCGAGAAAAGTTCAGAACCTTAAAAAATTTGGGAACATCGACGACTAAATGCAAATAAACTTTATTGTGAAACACAGACCTTATACTGTCGACCGGATGTGACTACCCCAAAAAAAAAAATACAAAAAAGTAAGAAGAAACTCCCTTTGGTGGACAAAGGAATGTGAAAAGCGGTTAAATTACAAGCACTGGTTTAATGTTTTGAAACAAAAACCCCCAAATGAAAATCAATTCACGTTTAAATCAGCAGGGGCCCAAAAGGGAAAAAAAACCCAAAACAATCAAAGGGGAGGAGCTGCTGGAAGGAATATAATCATCCTTAAACGTAAACGGGAACCACAAAAAACGGAAGAAAAAAAAGCTATCGATGGAAAATTTTGGAAAAAATTCCCCGAAGTCTATGTATGCAAAAGGACAATTCATTCAGGACCCGGGATATTCCCGTGGTTTTGGGAAATTTTTTTCGCCCCCAAATTCCTAGTGATGCAAACCCTTTGGGATAGTTTAAAAACATAAAGAAGAAACAAGAGTTTCCTAAATCGGGAAGTAGAAGAAGAGGGAAATAGATGTTTTAAACAACTAATGCACCTTCCTCCGGGGAACCCCAAAGGGAAAAATAAAATAACTAAAAACCCCAAAACCCCCCGAGGGAAATCCCTAACATATTTATCAAAATGTTCCCAAAAGAAGCTATCAGGGTTTTTTTAACATTTAAATTATCTATATTTAAACAATGTCTTCCCACAAAATGGTGAAGCAGTTATTGTTCCAATTCACAAGCCGGGTAAGGAAAAATTTTTTAGTAGAACTACAGGCCTTTGCCCAACGTGTTTTTTTAAATTATTTGAGAAGGAAAGGGGGAAACCACAGATTTAAAATTTTTTTACCTAAAAAAACATCAGCTAATACCCCCTTTCACCAAAGTGGTTTTTTTAAAAACCCGATCTGCCTTAGACAGCATTGAAAATTTTGAAAAACCATCTCCCGGGGATTCCAAAAACATGTTCACAGTGGTACTAAGCCCTGACTTTAAAAAAGGCATTGGGGAGGGTTTAGGACGGCGTGTTATGGACAAAATTTGGAAACAGGGAAATTTAAAAGGGACATGCTAAGTTCGTGCATAACTTTTTTAAAAGAACGTTATATTAATGTCAAAAGGTAAGGGTTATCAGAGGATTTTGTTGACAAATGGGTCCCAAAGGGCTCAGTGCTTAGTGTGCCCTTTTGTTTCTTTGATAATAAATGAACTGCGGACCAAAATCAAACCCCCCCGGCTAGTAAGCATGTATGCGGATGACTGTAATATATGCATCACTGGAAAACACCCCTGCCCCATAGCAGTTATGGGCAAAACATGTTAGACACCATCCCAATTCCCCAATGAAGTTGGTCTAAAACCCTCCAAGACGAAATCCCATTCATTATTTTCCCCGGGGAAAGGATCCATTTTAGAAGACCCCTATCCCTGAATATCGGTGAAAACAAGATAAAAAAATGTAAAACCTTAAAAATCTTAGGGGCCCGATACTTGGGGAAAGATTATCCCGGGTACCTCATATTAAAAACCTGAAAGGGAATGCCCAAAAGGGGCTAAACTTGATGAAAATCATAAAATCATTCGGCGGGGGCTGAATTTAACAGAAGAACTTTTCCAGGCATTGATCAGGGCTTAAAAAGGGTTTGGCAGCATATTCTACGATGCTGCAAATAAGGGAAAAAATTAAAAAAAATAATTTACCCCATCAATAACCACTGGTTCTGGCCCTTTTATGGGGGCAGAAAATCCTAAAGCATGTTGGGAAACTAATTTTCCCCCCTGGATAAAAAAAAGAAGAAAAACTTTGAGGATATAAATCAAATTTTCAGCTAACGGCAACCCCGGAACCAAATTTACCAGCCAATACAAAAGGGAAGCAATTTATGTTTTAAAAAAAAAACTACCAAAAAACCCAAACAATGTACGGGTTTTTACAAATACTAACACAATGTCCCCGAAAAAAAATTTCCCCCCTTAAGCCTATTGTATCCCGACTATGCACCATGGACCAAAACGGACATTAAAAACTGAGGAGCTGATAAACAACCTTGAAGTCAAAAAAAATTTAAAACCCAAAAGATAAGAGCCAGAAAGGGGGAAAAAAAAGCCAAAAAGGAACTACAAAAAAAATATACACAGATGGCTAAAAAAGCAAATTGGTGGGGTGTGCCCTTTGTAACGTCAAAAAGTAATATCAACCAAACTGCCCAAAAAAGTACCCGGGGCCTGTCCTTGAAATTTTAACCCATCCCCAGCACTAGTTCATTCCAAAAACAATGAATAAATTTTTTATAGTAACAGACTCAAATTGGCTCTGTCGACTGGAAAATTCTTTTTTTCCCGGGAAAATCCTAGCTTTAGACATTGTTAGTAAAATTGAAACTTGAATTTTTAAAGGTAAAGTATAGTTTTTTGGGTGGATCCCGGCCCCCCGGGTTTTCAAGGGGAATGAGCCGCCACAGATCCCAAAAAAGGCGTCACAACCCTTTATGAAAGAAGTAACCTCCCCCTAATAAAAGGATTTTCATGCCAATATCAAAAGAAAATTTCAAGGGAAAAGACAGGAATGGAATAACAACGGGTGAAATTAAAAGTATATGTGAAAAACGACGATTGTAATCCAGCCACATTATTCTGGGGAGGCTGACCAGGTTTTGTTAACTAAAATGGGAGAAAATACACCAAGCTCCACATTTCCCATCTGATCACAGGAAAAACAGCTTTTTGTAATGTTTAATGTTTCTATGTATGTTAATCACCCATTTTTTGTGCCCCAGGTTTGAGACTGACCGACGAAAAACATGGTGTTGGAAGACATCCGTGTTGAAGGACAGAGAAAAAGAATTAGTTTTTTCAATTTTCTGAAAAAACCATAAAATTGTACGGGGACATATAAGACAAGTGTATAAACTTTATTAATGTGTGTGAATTTCCTTTAAATTTTCATAACTCCCCATGTACAAAAAAATTATAGGGGTTTTTAATGTTCCAATAACCTTTGGGAGTTGGGACATAAAAAAAAATAAATAAAAAAATCAGATTGGTGTTAAAGGGTCATTGTCATTTTTTTTATTTTTTCAACTGAATTTTTACATCAAACACAGTTTTTCTTAGACACTTTGCATCAATGTTCCTTTTTTTTCTTTATTAAATCAAAACTGGTAAATCTTTCAGAAAAGTCAAATGTTTTTAAAAGGGTTTTTTGAAAAAGCAATTTTTATGAATGTACAGATACGACCGCAATTAAAAGAAATATAAATAACTCATAAATGATTCCCCTGAATTATCCCCGTTTGCTCAAATGCTTCTGCCAAATATTTATAATTTTGGGTTTTAGTTTTCCAACTTTTAAATTTTAGACTTATAAAAAAAATGGACAAACCGCCTAGATAGCCGAGGTCCTAAGGCTGAAGGGCCAGCTGGGCCGTGGGAAAAATCTTGGTTCGAATCCGCCTTGGGCTGGGTGTTTGTGTGTGCTCGTGTTGTCTATAAATTTTTCTTCCAACGGTTCCCTTTCCCGAAAACAACCCAGTGGTCGTTTAAACCCCCTTAAAAAAAGACCCAAAAAAATAAATAATAAATAAATAAAAAGTGTGACAAAATTAAAGAAAAAAATTTCTACATTAGAACAGCAGTGTTAGAAGTCCGATCTCTCTTCAAATATCAAAATGTAGGGGAAATGTCGTCTTTATTACATGTCCAGTAATGTTCTACTTGGCATGTTTTTTCCCTTGCCCGTAACTTTTCCCGAGCATACAGAAGTGTGCTCCCGAGGTTGTTCCCCGGGGTTTTTTTGGCTTGTAATAATTTTATAAACTTTAAAATAAACCCCAAAGAGGCCCGAGAACAAAAAAAGTTACCACAGATGCACTTAAACTTCGTAATTAATATCTTCCCTTTCAAAAAATTCGTTCTGTAGGTGAAATATAACAGCTAATTATGTATATTAATCAAGTCGTAAGTAGCTGGTTGCCCCCACCGCCCAAGTTCCTATCTGGAAGTACAGAGACCGGATTCACAATTGGGGATTAGTAAACCCCCTATTTTTAGCAAAACGTAGCCGCACATTTCCCCCGGGCCCCAAGGGTGTGACCTCTTTAATTGGCTGAATTACCAACCCCCAAAGGGGGGAGTTCAAAGGCTTTTAGGGTTTCCCTTTCCGTTAAATGAGCTTTACAGCCAAGGTGACGGGCTTTAACCTGGCAACATTTTCCCCAATCTTTTGGGGGAAACATGCACGTGCGTTGCTTTGCCCGAATTTAAGTTTTTTATCTAGTTAAAATGGTTGAATTACATATTCCCTTTTTTCCTTTTTTTAAACCCGTTACCCTGGGTAAAGAAACAAACTTTTTTCCCAAGAGGCCTGTGTATTCACACGCCTTTAAAATTTTTACTGCTAAAAACTACCTAATAATTTATTTATTTTTTTATAATGTTTTATTTTTGTACCTTTTTTAACACACTTTGGTTTTGAGAAGAAAATAATCCCGAACTTTGAATTTAAAGTTTATTCATGTAATCATTTTAAGGTAATTTTTTTTCAAGTTGTACCTTATATCGTTTAAAAACTGGACTCATGGGGCATCTCATAATTTGGAGCAAATTTTTAACAAAAGATAATAGCCTTCCTTGGGGTAAAAATATAAATAAATAATTTGATAAAAATTATATTAATGGAACAATAACGGGTAAATACTCCATTATTTTATTTTTGACGGGATAGACTATTATTTCAGAAAAAAAATTGACCAGTGTCCCGGAAAAATTTGATGAAGAGGGTTTCCCAAATACGTCCGACTCGTTTTCATGGACTGGACCATTCAGCCCATCCCGGGAATAGCGCCATCACTTCCTTACCCGTAAAACTTCATTCGAGTGTTTTTTACAATCATTTACCGCCATGGGATTCCCGAAGAAAGCGGAGGATGAAGTGACATTGTGCCGGGAACGCTGTAAAAACCTTTTATGTCAGTGAACGAACGCTTCAAACCTTGTCCGGTTTCCCTTTTAAAGTGACCTAAACAGATTCGATGGATTTTGGGATGTTTTTTCAGTTACGTTAATTATCGGGGGCACATTTGATAAATTGGTTCGGGGAACTTTTTTTTGTTATAATTTTTCATTTATTTTGGAAAATCGAAACATGCAATCTTGGAAATTGTTATACATTCTATCTATAATTGTTAAAAAATTTTATTGAAAGCGAAAGTTTTCTTGAACTTAGTGTTAGTAAAACATTTGCAAAGGTTTTTTCATAAAAGCATTTTTTTTACCAAATTGACTATAGTAAATTAATAACAATAATAATAATAACAATAATTTGTAACAAAAAAACAATTTTAAAAAAAAAATAATAATAACAATAATAATAATAATATTAAACAGGCTGATGAAATTATTTTTGGGCACATATCTCTGAATCTTTCTTTAACGCTCAAAAAACATTCCAAATACAACAGATTCCCCAAAAATCTTGGAAGGGGTCCACACAGGAAATATTCAAAACAGGAAAAAAAAAAGCGCGGGCACTGCATTGGCTAATTAGTGGGTATTTTTTTTGGGTAAAAAAGTGGAGACTGACGTTTTTAAAAAGAATATTCGTTGGGGTTCATGAAAAAACTTTTGAAAAATGTTTAAAAATGAAAAGGAAAAAAATTTTAAAAAAATGAAACGTTTGGGGAATCAATTGAAAAAATATTATGGCGGGCTTCCAGATTACCAGACGTCTATCTTGGAAGACAACTAACTCCAAAAAATTTATTCATCAAAAACTTAAAAGGCTTTTGACCTTTTGCGCCAAAATTAAAATTTTTCCAGCCCCTGATAAAAGACCTTTTAACCATTTTGATGTAGTGGGACCGATTTTTTTTATTACGGGAAAAAATAGTGGGTTTAAAAAGATCATTAATAAACCAAAAAATTTGTCCTTTTAATTGGGATTGCAATTTTTGACCCATAAAATTAGAAAAACCAAAAGGGAAAATCAGAAAGTTTAGAAGTTTTAATTTCTGAAAATTCGTGGGGTTCTGGGTCTTGGTGATTTATTCAGGGGGAGTCAAACAATTTTAAAAAAAATTTGGGAAAATTTGGAAATTTTCCCTTTAAAATTTGGGAAATGTTGGGCAAAACCAAATTTACTTGACTTTTCCCTTGTTCAAATTTTTACAGAAGCTCAAGTGGGATAGGGTAGAAAAGAGTTCTGTGCCCAGTTTAATTTTTAAAAAAAAATAATAAATTTAAAAATAATAAATTTAAAAATTTTTTTTATTATTTTTTTATTATAACAATTTTATAATAATAAATAGAATATTTTTAAATAATAATAATAATAAAATAATAATAATAAAAAATAACAATAATAATGATGATGATGATGGCAATGATTTATTTCCGCAAACTGCGTACGTTGGTAGCATATGGACAGTAAACTTGATTAATATATGGTCATCAACAAATACGTATTTACATTAAAGTCAGGCAGAAGTGATCGTACTCCCCCACCCAATTTAAATGTTATATTTTTAGTAATTGCGCATAAACATAATTCTTGAGGTACTGAAGACTCCAGTTTCGTTATAACATTCAAAAATTTATTATTATTTTTTATTGCATTAATATAGAAAATCAGATAGGGTCAGATGTAATTCTAGGGAAGGGTGGATTCTACCGCTTTGAGTAAGCGAGGTTTCATTTGATGCGTGTCTATCTGTTGATGGAACAAATCCTTTTGTGTACTTCATTCTAATTTTAATCTCTCAAATGAATAATTATTAATATTTTAAAAATTCTTTAAAGCATCGAGACGACACACAAAATACTTCTGTTCATAAGAAACACAAACTACTTCTGTTCATAAGAAAAAATCTAAATGCACTTATCCTTAATTAATATTGCTATATCAATTTTAGTAAAGATCTTGAAATTTGAAATTCACAAACCTCAGCGCTCTGTAAAGCAGTTCCTGCTTCATTTCTAACTAGGAATACACGTTACCACCCTGGCTTAATTTTCTCGGAGGTACAGTACGAGTATTAATTAATGGAGAAATACAGCTGTTGTACTTGAATCCCCTTTGTGCTAGTTTCGTATCTTCTGTGAAAGAGGAAGACACGTTCTACGCCATCCGTTGTCATCAGGTTGTTTGTCCGTAGTCCCGAGGAAGAACAATACGAGCATTTAATTCTTCCGTAGCTTATTCAGAGTTCCCAAGAAGCTGAGGCGGCATGGAACAGTGCAATTTTCTTCTTGTTCGCTCGACTTTCCGCGAAATTACCTTACGAGGGACGCGTAAATGCTTTTGAAATCTTAGAAACATATGTCGGAAACGTGTCGCACCTCTGTTTCACAACCTACTCTTTAGAAGAAACCGCTTAGAAGAAGCGTGCCCATTTAGCAGAGTTATTATTCAGCTAATGAGATAATTTGCTTTTCTTGTTAAATCTGTTACGCGGATGTGTTCTCGAAATGTAATACCAGAAATAATTATTTATTATTTAAATTGGACCAGAATACGGAAGTTATCTCTTTACAAAATACTAATTAAAAATACATTGAAGATTTGGAAAGCCACTGCGGACCCTGTTTCTGTATTAATTGAAAATTGTCATAATTTGTACAACTACAAAATGTTAGAGAACTTGCTACATATTCGTGCAAACTTAAATGTAAATTAACCACTATTTTCTTTCATCTTTGCCTACAATTTATATTATGGATTATTAAGTATAAGCACAAGTATATTGCTTTTCTTATAAAGCGCTTTGTGACATCATTGACATTTTATTTAGGTTGTGCAGTAATGATTCGAACAGAGTTGAATATTGGGCTCAAAAATAATGTGACTTGTAAACAGTCGTTTAGTAGAACTTCATATTTAAATGATCAACAAAAAATTTTTAAAATGTTTGTAAATATTTCAATCTATGTTATTTTTAGCTTGAATGCATGTGGAGTCCTGGGCTGACAAGTTCCCTAATTAGCGGGACATAGTAGTGCCGTGGTCAAAATTGGAACTGATAGTTTGAACTTCACCTAAGAGTTCAATACTCGGAGTCCTTTTGAACTCGTTCGTCTCTCGGCTTTCCTCTATCATCGACCTTAAAAACTGTTTTAGTGTCTTTGGTCTCGGTTAATCTATCATTGCCATGGAGATCTCATAACGTCTTCGCACAATCTGCATCCTGTCTACACGCTTGCTGTCCCTACACTCTTATCCTCTATTAATAAATGTTGGGATACACGCGCTCCTACAACTCAGCAGATGCTGAGGGTTCAGTGAATAGTTTTATTAAGTGCTCAGCAGCAAACAAGGACACATAAGCATTTCACCCCTCTGCTTTCTTTATCATTTGTCACACATTTGCTATCTCTTTTGACCATGGACATACTGTTTATATTCTGTATCACAATTCTTGTCCCTCTTTCTCTTTTCTCGGGTTCCTGAAATCCGTAAAATCTATCCATTTGATTTTCCGCATCTCCATATTTTTCTTCAATTATGCAACAACTGAGTCACGTCTGTGCCGCCTTACCCTTCCAATCATCTTCATTGCGACTCACAGACCCTTTGTGATTGATGTTTCCAGTTCAATCCTGCCATGGTCATTTTTGAACGGGGGAGGGGTTGTATGTTCCTATCTTCTGGGAAAAGGGAAAATCAGCGCCAAACTCGGAGGTACAAAATGCTGACGCAGGGAATCAAAATATTTACAAGCAAGGTGAAAGATGGTGTGACGAATTTTATAAATTTAAATTGATAAAAAAGGAAGAATTGCGTAGAATTATCTATGGATTACCAAACAAAAAAGGAACAGACGAGGGTATTACGACAAAATGTTAAAAGAAAATTATGAAATATTAGAACCAGTGTTATTGAAAATAATAAATAATTCCCTAGAAATGGATTTTCCCGGAGTCATGGAAAACTTCCACAGTAATACCAATTTCAAAAGTGACAAATACAAAGAGAGCAGCTGAATTTAGGCCAATAAATAAGCTACCCATATATGAAAAAATATTAGAAGAAATAGTAAAGAAGCAGTTAAATGAGTATATTGAAAGAAATAAAATTATAGGAAATGAACAATCAGGCTTCAGAGAAAAACAATCATGTGAAACTGCGGTACAAGCAGTTTTAGACGAATGGAAGATTAATATTGATGCAGGAAAGAAATCAGGAGTTATCTTTTTGGATCTCAAGAGGGCATTCGAAACAATTGATAGGACAATGCTTATTGAGAAAATGTACAAGTAAGGAACCAAATATGACGTTAAAAAGTGACTTATTTCATATCTTAACAAGAGAAAGCAAAAAGTACAATATAATATTATTATTTCAGATGAAATTAGTGTAGACTTCGGTGTTCCGCAAGGGGCAGTTTTGGGTCCAATATTGTTTATAATTTACATTAATGTCTCAATCAAGTATATGATAAACCTTTTTGGAAATGTTTGTAAAATTAAAATATTTGCTGATAACACGTTATTGCGTGTAATTGGAGAAACAGAAGTGGGAATTGAATTTAAATCGTAGTGTATTTAATGCAATACAAGAATGGCTAAGGGTAAATAAATTAATAATGAATGTTGAAAAAATTAAATTTATGACTTACAAAATGATATATAATAAAATGTATAAATAGTAAATATAGTAAATAGTAAGTATAGTAAATTAAATTTTAAAGATTATATAGAGTACATAGTAAAGAAAATTGGAAAAAGATTAATGTTTTAAATAGAATTGGGCAATATATAAATGGATATACAAGATGTTTGATATATAAATCCATAATTAGACCCCATTTTAATTACTGTGCAACAATACTAGATGAAGTCCATAACACTAAAATTAAAAAACTTCAGATACAACAAAATAGAGCTATGACGTTAATAATTCAATGCGATAGATACACTCCAGTGCTAGTCATGCTAGATGCTCTGCAATTTATGTCACTAAAAGATAATTTATTACAAGACGCTAATTGTTATTTTTAAATTAATTATAAATCATATAACAAGAGATTTAGTAAACAAAATCCAAAGAGTGAAAGATAAAACAGCAAGGGAAACCAGACAAACCCAACATTTAATAATTAATTTCAGTAAAACTGCATAGGCAAAAAATAGTCTATTTGACAAAGGATTTGAATTATATAATAAATGACCATTAGAAATAAAAAATGTGAACAAATTAAAGAATTTAAAAGAAAAATTATAAAATATATCAAAGTGGAATATTAATTTTGTAAATAGTTAATAGAGTATTCCTATACTTTGTACCTTTTTTTTAATTTAATTTATTTTAAGTCGCATCAACGGCTAGGTCATTAGCGACTAAATACATACAATATATTATATTTTACATTGTCAATTTTTAGTTTTTACAATATTGAGGTTACAATTGAGGTTACAGTACAGAGATGATATGGATATAAAAACATCTCGATCAGGTTTTTCGTCCAGTTTCCCTGATCCATTGAGCAGATGCTGAGATGGCCCCTTGTTTTGCTTCTGGGCATAAATGTAACTTCTGTGCGTCTTCTAGAATTCGATGAAATACAATTATTCAAATTATTGTTTCCATGTTGTCGCGGCAGGAAGTAATAAGAGCCAAAATTTATTGCTTATTTATCCTTGAAAATAGATTTTATTACATGGGAGTTTTTTCTTTTTTTTTTCTCCCTTTCAAAATTCAAAATTTGTTGCTTATTTATCCTTGAAAATAGATTTTATTACATGGGAGTTTTTTCTTTTTTTTCTCCCTTTCAAAATTCAAAATTTAAGTAGTATATGACTTAGTGTAGGGATCACAGAATTTTGAAAATGTGCACACAATTCACTTTTCCCCATAGCACGTCATACGCAGTTTTTAACTGTTTTTTTTACGTAAAATAAATAAACAAAACTTAAACGTGAAAATTACATAACTGTTAATTACTACAAAAAAGGAATAGAAAATTACGTTATTCTATTACAGTTAAATATTTCCTGAAATACCTATTTCATTACAAAATTTTAAAACATTACTTTGGTAAGTATTATCCCTTAGAATGGTACTAAATCTTTCCTTATTAAAGAATTGAGGTCTCACAGAATTGAATTGGGGACATTCCTGGAGGATGTGATTAATATTTAGCGGGCAATTGCAAGAGGTACATACTGGGATGGAATTTTTCTCTAGTATATGTCTATGGGAAAATTTGGAATGGCCTGATCTAATGCGTGAAAGGGTTACTTGTTCACGACGTGAGAGGTTTTCATAAGTTTTGACAGCAAAAAATTGACCCATTTTCTTATGAGTTGTGCTTGTTTTGAGATTGTTCCATTGGTTTGAACACATCTTCATGACTTTGCCAGTAAACTTCAGATAGTCCTCAATTGCGTAAGACATTTTGTTGTTTACTTTCTCTTCAAAGTCAATAAGCAACAGGGTGCAGGTGATCTGCTAATCGGAGTTCTTGCTTCTACATTCTTTGTAATGTGGATCACCACAGGTTGAATATATATGCCAGCTGTCTCTTTGCAGATTTCAAGCAGGTTGGTGAAGATTAATTGTAGGTAATTACTGGGTGAAACTTTAATGCCATTCTGTATATATGTTGATAAAATAATACATTTTTTAGTTGGGTTGGATTTGACAAGGTTCATTGACAGTAGGAAAGCATAATTGTAAGCGCTATTTTTACTTGCAAAGTTCCTAAACTTGATATGAAAGGTCTTCCATGGTAATTGGATGTATAAGCCCATTCTGTTTCCAGCATGTCTTGGATGTGGATGACATCGTGATTTTGATATTTATTGAGAATCTCGTTGAGGATAAGATCAGCGTCGGAGTCGTTCAAGTTAGAGTTGGAGAGATTCTTGGGAAAGGAATCGACAGTAAATTTTGGTGTGACCCAGGGAGGATATTTAGGTGTTCTACACCTTCCCACCGATATGTTTGGGAGGTTGTAGGCCCTGATTATATCTTTGGTGCTTTCGTAAAAGGTTTTTGGGTATGATTCTGGGTGGATGGGAGCAGATATGATTGGTGGGTTAATGTCATTGAGTATAATATTGTTATTGGATGAGGAGGCTTTGCTTATATATTTGTTAGTCAGATAATCCTGTCGAAATTGCAGGGTTGGTTCCGAGGCTTCGATAAGGATGCTACCTGTTGGCGTTGTCTGGAAACATCCAGTACATATCCTAAGCGCTCTATTATGTACAGGATCCAATTTTTTGAGTAGGTTCTTTTTGGCTTTGTTATATATTATACACCCATAGTCGATTTTACTACGAACATTAGCTTTGTAAGTGAGAGCAAAGTTGTTTGTCTGCGCCCCAGTTATTTATAGATGTGCATTTTAGTAGATTTGTTCTTCTTTTGACATCAGTGATGAGATCTTAAATGTGCTCTTTCCAAGTATGCTTACAGTAAAAAATAAGACCAAGGACTCTAGTTGAATAGACCCTTCTTATTGCTACCTCTTCCATTTTTAAATTAAGATCTCCAGCTATATTTTGCCTAGATATCAGGATGCATTCGGACTAGGTTGGAGATATTATGAATCCTGAGCTTAGCGACCATTTATGTATTGAGTTCAATGCATCTTGTGTAATTCTCTGCGTAGATGTGAGTTCTTTCCTTTACTAGGGGATTATCATATCCATCCGCATACTTACCTGCGGAATGATCGTAGGTGATATATGATATACTGGCCAATGCCAGTACGATCAAAATAAGTTACGCCAAGGTGGATCCTTGTGGAAGTCCATTCTCCAGCTTTATTGTTTCGGTTAACTGGTTGTTAGCACGCACTTGAATACATCGATCACTAGTAAAATTCATGATAAAACTAATAATGTTACCATTAATGCCGATATCTTCAAGTATACATATAACTCGAGGTATACAGGCCATACCGTACGCCTTTTGGGCATCTAGGTTGACGGCAATGACATGTCTGTTGTGGATGGCTTCAGTGATGTAGGTGTCCACGCTAATAAGATGTGAGTAAGTATAATGCCCAGGTCTAAAGCCAAGTTGATTATCTTTAATGATGTTATAGTGATTTAAAAACCATCTTAAACGTCTATCAATAATCTTTCCAATTATCTTACACAGGTTACAAATTAGGGAAATCGGGCGATAGTTAATCGGGTTGGATCTTGCTTTGCCAGGTTTAGGTATGGGGACAACAATTGCTGTTTTCCTTTATTGGGGAAGGTTTTATATTTAAACATAAAATTAAAAATATTTAGGAGGATTTCCTTGCCTTCTACAGGAAGATTCCGTATGAGGATGTTGGAGATACCATCCGGCCCAGGTGTCGAGTTATTTGTCACATTAATAACTTCGTTTACTTCCTGCATTGTTATTGGAACATTAAGTAGGTCAGAACGTAGGTCAGAACGATGGGTTTTGGAGGTAGTTGTTATCGGAGTCTTCAATTACATTTTTAACCTTCAAGAATTCTTTATCATAATTCGCTGAACTAGAATTGGATTGGAAGTTTTAGCGAGCATGTTGGCAATTGTAGCAGAATCATTTATAATCTTGTTGTGAGATTGTAAAAAAGGGATGTTGTTAGTTACTTTATTGCCATGAATGGACTTTATTTTCTTCCATGATTCAGACATGTTGTTTATATTGATTGATGATACATAATTAGTCCATGATTTCTTTTTCGACTCTTTGATAATGCTTCTGGCGTGGGACCTAGTTTTCTTGTAAGCAGTCTTGTTCTCTAAAGTTCTTCTTCTTTTGAATTTATTGAAGGCACGTTTAGCTGCTTTGATAGCTTCCCGGCATTCGTTGTTCCACCAGGGGACTCTCTTCTTATTAGATTTAACCTGATAAGAATCAATAGCTTGGTGTGCAGCTCCTATGATAATGTTGGTAAAATCTTGGACTATGTGATTGATGTCAGATTCATTCTCATCCAGATGAAAACTAAATGAGGCAGAGCTAACGATTTCTTGATACATGGCCCAGTCAGCTTTGTTATAGTTCAGCTCGCTGGTAGGAGGGAAAGGTGTGTCACCAGAGCCGGGTAAGTCAATATCAAAAATGAATGGATAATGGCCACTGTTGTATCGATATTCAAGGACGTTCCATGAGCATTTTGGAGCAAGAGGGGCCGATAGCATTGTTATATCAATGGCACTAACTTTGCCGTTACTGGGATTGATGTGGGTGGGTCCTCCTGTGTTTATAATTATCAAGTCAGAGTCTTCTGCAAATGCTTCTATTAATATACCTCTTCTGTCGGTCTTAAATGAGCCCCATACTGGATGATGACTGTTTAAGTCCCCCAGAATCAATAGGGGTTTTGGTAATTGTTTTAGGATGTCGCTGAGCTCCGAGTATTCAAGTTTATGGCTGTTAGGGATATATAAGTTACATATATTAATACAAGTAGGTGCTTCAACCTTCACATCAACTGCCTCCAAGTCAGATTTTATCATAAGGTTATCAGCCAAAATTGAAGCTTTTAAATATATGGCTACTCCACCAGAAGCATGATCAGTGGTTCTATTTTTAAAGAAACATTGATAATTCTTAATATTAGCTGAGTGATTAGCCTTGAAATTGGTTTCTTGCAAACAAATGATATCTGGGTCAAAATTGTTGCATAATAGTTGCAGATACTCAAGACGACAATAGTATCCATTAATATTCCATTGAAGTATCTTCATTTGTTTGCTTCAAATTTATTTAGCAAGGGGGGAATGGTGTTTTTTAAGAGACCTGAATTAAAAAAATTAGTGTCAGGTAGTTTCCATACTGTGACATACCAATATGTCACTGAATATTGTACAATATTTATTATAAATGGCGTCGATTAAAGGGGATAAATAATGTGAATATGCTAGCATAGCAACGGTAAGCGAGCCGTCGTCAAGGTCAACATCTTCATGCAGTGACAATCGCAGAGACGGCTAGTTAATTTTGTATAGAATTCAGGGATTGGCCGAAAAAGCAGTGACAGTCGTGAAGACGGCTAGTTCGTTTTTGCAGAAATTTAGGGTTGGCTGAGTGCGAAAGGTACATCAATGTATGCAAAATATAATCGAAAAGATGGACCGAGTTTGCAGGGCTGAAAAGAATACGAGAGACATTCATTCTGACTGATGCCGTGCTCATGAACGGATCGTGCTCAATTAATGTTCAGAGTTTTTTCTTTGGTGACATAAGCATCTACTAGGGAATGGATATTGAGAGAACATCAAAATTTGAATACTAAGTGTGACAGTGGAGCTTAAAATGTTTCATGTGAATCCAGGCTTCATTTGAAGTCTATCTCCGATGCGTCTGGGGATCTTATCGAGCAGGCGCGCCTCGCGGGCGTTCCCCTGATACGCCTGAGATGTGACTCTCACTTTCTTCGTCAGATGTCGGTCTCAGTTAACTATATCCGAACTATCTGGTTAGGAGAAAGTGATATCTTGTTAGGTAGCCATGCTATGCCATGCCATATGCTACATGCCACAAGAGTGACGTGGCTACTGTGAATTTTTCGCCCTTCGAAAATTCATGCACCTCGGCCAGGATCGAACCCGCGCACTGGCGGTTCAGAGATTAGTAAGCTAACCACCTCACCCATCGAGGCACGCGGGCGGCTAGCACTATCCCCGCTCGGGAGCCTGAGGGCACTCTCACCGACAGTTTTGTTTTGAAATGAGGTCCGAACGGAAGTTCCATTCCCGGTCAACGCCAACGATGTCGCACTTTCGACACTAGTTGTGCAGCTAGATCATACACCACTGTATGAGAATTGTAGCTGTCTGCTACTCCGTATGGTATTTCTCCAGTCAATTCAGACAAGGCGATTACGGGAGCCGTACCTTATCAAAAGGGCCACCGACCGCGGGCGATCTTTCCATCCTCATCCTTGGCCCTTCCTCTCCTCTCATATGTGTACACTTCCACGCACTTCATTACCACACATCCCGGGAGACCTAATTATCGCCATTCGATCAATCGATATGTTTAGGAGAAATCTTAAAATTAATTTGAGCGCTGATGCTGTTCACTGTGCAATGAGAGACTGTGCCTTCGATCGTACTCCGCATAGCATTTATCTCTATTTTACACGCGTAACAATTTGTTAATTCTTGTTCGTATCATCCTACCCAGTGTGATTTACTTATGATGTGATGATAACTTATGATTTAGGTCTGCGAGGATTGCTGGCGGGGACGGGTGTTTCGGATACAGCATGAACCAAGTCTTACCGCCCCCCCTCCTACACTCACACACACACATTAGGTTGAGCGGCTACTCTTCGGAGCCTGGGTTTTCCTCTACTTATTGTGCCTTTCGACAATGACGTAAGTACCCCCGGAAATCTCAGGGAAGGCGAGAGTTCTCAATTTATCACGTTGAGGAGGTCAAATTTAATTGGATGTTGAGATGGCCGTTATAACTACACAGGGCTGTGAAGTTCTAATATTGAGAAATGTGGCAGCCGCTGCTTGTGTTGATAAACCCAGAGAGGAGCCACTCTCCTTCCCCAGCGTTGCCCAATGGAGTCAGGCTGAGAAACCATCTGCCAAGGTCGAAGGTGGACACGATCGACTTAGGTCCATCGGGAACCCAGGGACGGTTAAACATTACCTTCTCCACCGAGGGCTAGGTGAAGAGGCAACAAGAAGAAGAAAAGGATGCCTTCTTATAGTATTTTATGAAAGTAGTGTGATCGTATTAGTTTGATGTATTGTTCTTTCAATAATAGAGCTTTCACTGATATTGACAAATTTGTTTTGAGTAAAAATAAGTTCTAATTTATAGTTTGTTGCAGGTTCCAAGAGCATCTCAATTGGTAGAATAATGGGGAACGCGAGCCTGTGTTTTCATATATAAAGAAGAGGACCAATTAGTAACGTGCTTACTGCCACCACTTCTCTAACCACCACCAACATCTCCGTGGCTACCATCGTTTTTTCAATTTGATCTCAAAATATATATTTGAATTCATTAATAGTTGGGAAATAATTTGAACGTTTTTAATCCACCGCCTACAACTTAAATAAAGAAACTAGTGGAAATGCGCAGCATACAAAAACCTTTTACTTCTCTTAAGTGTTATTAAAATTAATGTTATTCCATTAAGTGTTATTACATTGAGTGCTATTCCTCCTCTTGAGGCTATAACCTGAAAAATTACTCAGATTCTAAAAGATGTGAATGACTTCATTTAAACATCTACAATTGAATGAAGTTATGCAGAAAACATCCAAGCGTCAAGACTCAGTATGGACAAAAAATGGCTTGCAAAGTTGGGTTCGTATCTGAAAATTTCCAGCAGCAAGGGTTCACTCCGAAAGTTAGATATTTGACAAATGTAGCTGTAGAAAAGTTTTAAATATTCATTACAAGTAAAACAGAAAACACCCATAACGTAGCTCAATGCGTTCGTATGAGGCCTTGAAGAACGAAAGGTAAACACATTCTGGAACAATAAATCACTTTTCACTGTGAATTCGTTATGGAAGTTTCTTTCTTAAAATTGGAAATGTTATATATTTACTAAGATCTATACTTGTACTCGTATGTTACGGGGAACACGCAAAGAAATGCTACTTTTACCATGCCTTAAAATAAAGTTCACCACATATAATGTGACATACCAATATGGGGACATGGTTTATTACATAATATTTGTCGTAAATGGGCGAAATGGTTAGGGCAAATAATAGACAATATGGCGCCTTATAACGACGTCGTGATTGTTGTCAGGATAAACAAACATTCATCTGACCGTGGAGGTGGCGGCGTGAGGAGGAGGAAATATAAGAGATTGGTTGAAGAAGCGTCGACTGATTATTAAAACGGAAGTTTGGGCATTTTGTCGAAATAAAAGAAAGGCAAGGCATTGTGGGTTTTAAAAGGGAGGATAAAACTCATTCGGTCGCATGTCGTGACGGTGAGCAGTTCGCTCGCGAATAGATTAATTTGTGCATGTTGGGACTTTGAAATATTTTCGTGTGGTAGAGCAGAATCGGACTTGAGGACATATTCGGACTCTAGATATTTTTCATGCAGAACCAGTGAACTTGTGATACTTCACAAGATTGGGGGAACGTGTCGAGTTCCGAATATTTTGCTGTGCATCAAAATAAGACTTGGAGTTTTTCGCGAGTGAACTCTAATCATTCTTGAACTTATAAATGTATGCGGTTCACAAACGATACCGGACTTTGCATATTTTCTTGCTAGAAACGGAAGATAGAACTGAGAGACTTGTTTGCTGTGTAATCATAAAAGCACTGGATATTTTGACGGTGAGAACGGGCATCAGACATAATATAGTGGAGCTGGAACAAATATTTGAGTGGTGCAAAGTGGTGAATCGGCGGTGTTCGTTTTCAAAGAAGAGAAGTAGATTCGTGGTAATTGGATTTCGGGACTTCGGAGCTTCAAATAGAAGAAGGGAAGGCGTTTATTCGAGGAACCACCAATCAAGAGCACGCGAAGACCAGAATCGCCGTATAAGGTTCGAACCAGGTCATAACTAAGAAAGTTTCTGGATGTAATTTTTTTCCATTTTTGCATTGATGTTGCTGCATTGATAAGAAATAAATATTAAGTTTCTCTTAAAAGAAAGATAAAATGATTTTCATTGGCCAATTTAAGCTAATAAGTAGCTAGATCAAATAATCTCTGTTTTCCGATTCCTCGCCATTCTGTATAGATGGCAGATCGGGTAATCGGCTATTAATAGATAATGACCCATCGACCCAGCTAGCGGGATAATATTCAGTTTTTATCAGAGTAATAATAGTTAAAATATTATCGTAACCTTTTTCCTGGCGCCCATGTTATTAGAAATTTGGAAACGGGTTACGACGAATCGCCCAATAATTGTAGCAGATAGGGGTATGTTTCAATAATTACAATCACTGATTTCTTTTGTGAAAATGCACATGTGTAAAGAGACATGTGTGAAAAGACACATTGCTAGAGATACACTTTTCTTACACCTCAACAATACTTCAGTAATAATCTTTGTATTTAAAAAACCTTCACATGCACTTTCTTCTATTCGAGCAAGAACATTTTAAGAAAAAAGTTTCAGTCATTTTCAGAAAATGTTGAAAATGTCATAAGCGCTTCATGTAAAGTATTCATCAAAATTAAAATATCTTAGTGAAGCTGCAACAATGACTGCGCGCACGAACGCGACGACCATGAGCGAGCGCTATGCGCACAAAATTAATTTGGCAGTTAGTTGGTGAAAAGTTTCTAATCTAACAGGGTTACGCGTTCGAATCCTCATCTAAAGACGTGCTTAGCTGCTACAATTATATCTCTGGTTAAGTCAGAGGGAGAGGGCGGTGTAATGCAAACGGTGATTGGTCCGCAACAAAGTTTATTTATTTATTTATTTTACGTCAAAAAAACAGGTAAAAACTGCGTATGACGTGCTATGGGGAAAAGTGAATTGTGTGCACATTTTCAAAATTCTGTGATCCCTACACTTAGTCATATACTACTTAAATTTTGAATTTTTGAAAGGGAGAAAAAACAAAAACTCCCATGCAATAAAATATATTTTCAAGGATAAACAAGCAATAAATTTTGAATTTTGAAAGGGAGAAAAAACACAAAAAAACTCCCATGTAATAAAATCTATTTTCAAGGATAAATAAGCAATCAATTTTGAATTTTGAAAGGGAGAAAAAAAACTCCCATGTAATAAAATCTATTTTCAAAGATAAATAAGCAATAAATTTGGCTCTTATTACTTCCTGCCGCGACAACATGGAAACGATAATTTGAATAATTATATTTCCCACTGAATTCTAGAAGACGTACACAGAAAATGAAGTTACATTTATGTCCAGAAGCAAAACAAGGGGCCATCTCAGCATTTGCTCAATGGATCAGGGAAACTGGACGAAAAACCTGATCGAGATGGGTTTGACAGAACATACGCAGCTAAGGTCTAACAGTTTTGCTTCTTATAGAAAAAATGCTCATATAACCACCGTTTGGCGCTTTAGAGCGCTCTAGTAGGATAATTTAGCAACATAATAATTGATTAGCGCTAAAAATTCCAAAAACATGATGCCAGAGGGCTCCAACAATTACTGAGCGCGCACAAACGCGACAACAATGAGCGAGTGCTATGTGCACAAAATTCATTTGGCAGTTATTGGATTAAAAGATTCTTATCCCACAGGGTTACGCGTGATACATCCATCCATTCACCTGTATTTAAAAATCAATTTTCGGGAACAAAATTGCAAGTGTATCCTCTCTATCTACCGAGAGAGGTGTTTCAACTGATGTCACTGCAGTGCCTTTGACCGGGAGGTACTAGTGTTCGAGTCCCAACGGCGTTGTCAAGATTTTCGTTACTAGATAGATAGCTATAATAGATAGATCGGGTTTAGTCGCTGTCTGGAGAAGAATACTAGCGGCCGGCCATTCTGATCGGCAGTTTTCTGTGTTTTTTTTTCGATCAATATTCGGCAAATGCCGGAGCAGAACTCTATCAAACGGGTCACGAATCGCCTGCGATCTTTTCTTCCTCTTTCTTGTCATATCCTCTCTCCTTAGTTACACGTACACGTACTTTACTATCACACATGCCAAGAGACCGGTCGGGAGCTCAGAGCTTGTTCCAGCTGGGGCGGTGCCCCGCTGGTGGGGAGATACCAGGTTGGGAAAAACTCCGCTAGCCGACGGTAGGGAGTCCCTGATAATCACCACCTAGCGGGAAAATCACTTCCTCCCGATGGAAACATGCACTACACTATCGGGTCTAATGGCCTTAGTAGTTGACGCACCCGGAATCGTTAAATCAATCTGTCAATCAAAATCCTCTCCCCTTGTACCAATCTTAACCATCTTTGGAACAACTCTAATAGACCTCAATCCTGTTGTGTGTGCAAAGTTTCAGCCGAGAAGAAGCTTTAAACACGCATTTTACGACAGATATCCAATATCATTTTGGGGAGGTGATTCCAGTAGTCTCAGTACTGGAATGTCACGGCACTATATGAAGTTTTGTAGAAGTTCCTACTACGTTTCATGCTTTCTCCTCAAATTTTCCTTACTAGAGACGCCGGTGAGGTTCGCTTTCAAAGACGAACAGATTGTAATAGACTTTAGTTAGAAAATTTAAACATCTGGAAGATCTACCGAGTGATTGTCAGTAGAATAAAAACTCAAGGCGATTATTTGAATGTTCATGGTACGCAAACTGTTGTGTGGAACTAGTGTGGCGGGATAATTGTCTCCATGTCCCTTGTGTGAGTCTGTGCGCCTGCAACGGCACGTCGAATTCGTTGCCTGGAGGCGCCACGGGTGCAAACAAACCATTGGAGGTCAATTCGCACATCAACCGATGACAGGTTTTTTCGAGAAGCAAGAATTGAGGAGCAACTAATCAAAACGCATATGGTCCACTGGAGGAATTTGATGTCAAATCGTGCAGTGTTTAATACGTTCTACATGCTCCTGCTTTCAAATTTCTTCAAGTTTTTTCCACTAGTGGACAAAAAGCGTTTTGATTAGTTGCTCCTCAATTATCGAACGATTTTGTCTTTGCAAAGACTCGGTTCTCCTCAAATATGTCAAAAGCGGGGATGGATTGACAGATTAGCAGCTTCTAGGATGGTCGCTCAATGAAACATACGTTTATCAATATTTTTAAAATCGAAACAAAATACGTAGAAAAATCTAGTTAAGTATTATGTTTAAATATTAAATAAATATTGTGTAATACAAATTAATTCGAATACTTTGTTTATAGCCCCACTCGAAAGACTCAGATCGCTAAGGAAGGCGTAGACTGACGAAATCGGATCGGCGTTTTAAGTCCTGCCAAGGAATGGTTGTTAACCTGTGTGTTTAGATACAATGGTCTTTTCCACCCAGCGTTCATGACCTTTGGTAACATACTATCTTTTCAGCCTTTATCTAAATCACCTTTCAACCTAATGACCTATCTGATTATTTACTCTCCGCTTCCTACTAAGACTAATTCGTATAAATTTAAAGAATTGATTAATATAAATTAGAAATACCCACTTTCACTTAAATCAAAAAATGGCATTGACCTGGAAATACACAATTTAACAATTCACATTAATTCAACCATCAAAATAGTTTCTACATTTATACCTCGATCGTTCAATTCTTCATTAATAATACCTATCAATATTAAAAATTTAATAAAAGTAAACAAAATTTACGGAATGCTGGCAAACCGTCGTAGACCTGATATAAAAAGGAAAATTTAATAAAACTATCAGGAATTATCATGGCGCGACTGGATCTGAATTAGGCAAATTGCCCGTCATCTCGGCACTTATGGACCACAATCAAAAGACTTAAAAACCAAAAACCAAGTATTCCACAACTCACATATGGGTCGACAACAGCAAACACAGATAATGAAAAATCCAACTTAATAGCAAAACATTTCGAAAACTCATTTACTAATAACCCAGTTGTTAATCAGAAGTTCAAAGAGTAAATAGAAAATATTATTAATCTTCAGACTCCTTCTGCCCAAACCAGAATAAAATATATTTTGCCTTCAGAAGCAAAACACGAAATTAGAAAAACCAAAACCAAAAAAGCCTCAGGATACGATAACATCTCAAATAAAGCTCTCAAGGAATTGAGTATGAATGTTATTGCTGGAATAACTGCGATTTACAACGCGGCATTAAGAATAGGCTACTTCCCAAAAGCTTGGAAAATCGCCACAATCTTACCCTTTTACACACCCAACAAAAATGCTAAGAATCCAGAAAACTACAGACCAATAAGTCTGCTCCCAGCTCTCACAAATCTGTTTGAAAAACTAATTCTAAAAAGACTTCAAGAATTTGTAACAGAAAATAATATAGTTCCTACATCACAATTTGGTTTTCGATAAAATTATTCTACCACCCATCAACTTCTAAGAATTACTGAATTCATAGCCAAAAGTTTCCATAAAAATCAATACACTGCAGCTATCTTCATAGACATCTCAAAAGCTTTCGACAGAGTCATCATGGCTTATTATACAAATTAAAACAAAAAGACACCCCGAACTACTTTTTCAACATAATCAAAAGTTTCCTCAATAATAGAGAATTCAGGGTTAAAGTAAACCTTGCCAACTCAAACATTCACAAAATTTCAGCAGGAATACCGCAAGGCTCGCCACTATCGCCAACCCTATTTAACATCTTCATATCAGATATACCATTTCTAAGTAATTCTCAAATAGCCCTTTATGCCGAAGATACCGCACTTTTTGCCAAACATAATGTCTTAAAAACAGCCATCAATTACCTTCAGGATGATCTTAATCTATTCACAGACTGGGCAGATCAGTGGAATATCAAAATCAACCGGAGTAAAACACAAGCAACATTTTTTTTCACTACGACAAATAAAGCCTCACACACAACTAAAAATAAATAATATTCCTATCAAGTGGGTGGATAAATCCCAACCTATTAAATATGTAGGTGTTCTTCTTGATACCAAACTCAAATGGAATAAACATTTGCAATCTACAATCAACCAAACTAAAGCAAAAATGGTACAACTCTATCACAATCTCTTTTATTTCAATCAATAAAAAATCTAATCTGCATTTAGATACTGGAAAATTAATTTATACATCGATTATACGACCAACGCTTACTTATGCTTGTCCAATTTGGAGAAATACCGTCAAAACTAACCTGAATAATTTACAAATTACACAAAATAAAATCTTACGAAAAATAGTAAAAGCACCATGGTTAATTTCAAACACGCAAATACACGATGAATTACAATCCCGAACATAACAGACTTTATAACAAATGAAGCCCAAAAAATTTTCGATCTACTTCCAACTGCAATATGTACCGGAATTTTAATCTGAATCAAACCGGAGAGCTAGGTCTTCGAATAAAATCAAAATTTCCAAGAGACTGGTTTCGTCCCCCATAAATGAATATTGTGTGAATAGATCAAAATTATAATTACATATTTCAAAAATCCCAAATATAATTTTCTATTATCTGTCCTTAAAATGTCTATTAAAACTGAATTTCTTAGTTATCCGACGGGAACCCGCAGTTAGGTTATAACCAAATGTTAAAGATCTGGTAAAAATTAACTCCTCTGAAAAACATGTATTGTTGAACAGATAGAAATAAACTAAAAATAATAATAATAATAATAATAATAATAATAATAATAATAATAATAATCATGAATTGCGAGGTACTACCAGAGGAAATTGAAATGGCGCACAACTTGCAATATCTCCACTTTGTTATATATTGTGCTGCAGTTGTAGTAATAAAATCCCTGGGAATAGACTGAAAAACTGTCAGGAAAAAAGCAAAGAGGCCGGATGATGCCACCTTGGGAGAGGCGTCTCGTCAGGAACATCGAAATACTGAGAGGTGATATTGCCCGTATGATGAGTTATGCCAATGGTATTCGATCACCAAAACTTGTGAAGCTGGCAGATCGTATTATGAATAGAAGTAAAACGCATACTCAAAGATATGAACCTAATATGACAGTACAACAGTGCATTGACACGCTGAAACAGAGACTATCAGTATTAACAAATCGATTGTCCAGATATAGAACCAGCAGAAATAGGAGGAAAGATAACATTTTGTTTGAAAAATCTGAAAAGAATTTTTACAGAAACCTGGGAAGAAAGGAAGAAGGCAATTACAAAGGATTATATCCAACACGAGAGCAGGTGAATGATTTTTGGAGTAAGCAACTTTCCGATCCAGCGGAATGTGATGTGAGAGCAAGCTGGATTGGAAAAGAGAAGAAACGCTGTGAACATCTTACCAAGATGCATTACCAAGAATTTACAACTGAAGAAGTCAGTGAAGTAATCAAGAACCTATTGAACTGGAAAGCTCCAGGACCAGATAAAATTCATAATTTTTGGTATAAAAGATTATGGTGCACTCACCACAGGCTGGCTGAATTGATCAATGCTGGCTGAATTGATCAACAACCAGATAAGATGCCAGAATTTCTTACCCAGAATTACATTTCTGATATCAAAAGATCCACAAAAACAAGAAGATCCAACAAAGTACCGCCCTATTTCTTGCTTGCCAACGATGTATAAAATCATTACATCGTGCAGCACCATAACGGATATACACCCACTGTAGAGACAACGATATTATTGCAGTCAACAGAAGGCTGCCAGCAAAGGCTCCACATGGGATGCAAGAACAATTAATGTAGATTCAGTGAGTGTGTGGTCAAACATATGCAAAACATCGCAACTTGTTCATGGCCTCTGTGATTACAAAAAGCCTTGATTGTGTTTACACTTACCTGGCTGATAGAAATGCCCAAGATCTATGAGGTTGATACAAAAAGTTGTCTGCTTGGAACATGTCATATCGAACTGGCGAACAAAAAGTATCTTAAGTTCTCCTGTTGACAACATCCAAACTGATACGATCAATGTGCGAAGAAATTATTTTCCAAGGGGAGACTCACTAGTCACCTCTGGTTTGTCATCTGTATGAATCCGCTATCTAATCCTCTTGAATTCCATAAATGTGGTTGGAATTAAATTAAGGAGCAGAATGATGTATCGCATAAATCTTTATGGATGGTTGAAGATATATGCTTCGACAAAATATCAACTTGAACAACTATTAGGTATTGTGGAATCATTTGAAAAAGTATTAAAATGGGTTGGCCTGGAAAAATGTCGAACATTGAATATTGTAGAAAGCTCCAAGAGGGAACCTTTGAACTTGAAAATAAACAGTTGATACAAGCATTAGTTGGCTGAGAGCAATGCAGATACCTGGGAGTGAGGCAGGCAAGGCACATTGACCAAGGTAAAATGAAAGATGAACTTGCAGAGGAATTCTTCCGAAGAACCCGAAAGCTCCTGAAAATAAAGTTGAATGGAAGAAATATCATAAAAGCTATTAACACCTACGCTGTCCCAGTCTTAAACTACTCATTTGGCATTATTAAGGGAGTAAACGGCATTGAGAACTTACAACGGAAAATGAGGTTTTAATGACGAAAGCACGCATGCCATCAAAATCTGCAGTCAGGCATTCAGCACTTCCGAGAAATATGGGTGGAAGGCATACAGACATTGAAACCAACTGTCGGCAGAGTGAAGAGCCTTGAGAATGTATTTCCACTCTGCGGCAAATACATCAAAACTGCATAAAGCAATTTGTGAAGCAGATGTCTATACTCCGATAGAGCTGTCGAGTCAGGATGTTGCGGACTTCTCAAGCAATGACGGCCAAAAGAGAGATTTATGGATGTCTAAAGCTCTTCATTGAAGACATCCGCAGGACTGAGCCAAGAACATGTCGTTTGAAGCACATCGAACTGCAAAGCTATGTCAGGACAAATCTTTCAGAAACTGAAGAGGGTTTTATGTTGGCTGTTCAGGATCAAGTTATTCCAACGCGTAACTAATTTGAAAGCGGGTGTTAGAGATAGCAATGTACTGCAGAATGAACATGTCGTTATAGTTTGTCAACAGTGGAATCAATTCATCATATTTACCTCAGGTTGTACACATTTGGTAGGCACCGAGTATAAAGCGACATGATTCGGTGGCCGTTTTACATCTGGCGTTGGCTCAGAAATGTCGTCTTCTGACTGAAAATAGAGTACCGTAAGCACAGAAAATTGCCAACCTGAGTGTTCTGGAGAGACGGTAGCATGTTGGGATGACAATAACCCAACAAGACCAGACAGTGATTCACAACAGACCAGATTTGGTTGTGATTAACAAGTGTGAGAAACATGTCATGCTTATTGATGTTTTCTGTCCCAAATACAACTTATTCAAAACCAAACGCAAAATCAGTAAATATACCAAATCTTGGGCCATTGCGAAACAGTGAAATGAAAGAGTCAACATATTATCCATTAATTGTTTCAAGCACCGGAGTCATCCCTAGGAGTCTGATGTGGCGCTTTAAGCAACTAGGTTTGAATGAAGACCTGTACAAACCCATGCAGAGAAGGCGTTGTTGTTTAAACAAAGATAGTACGAAAATTCATGAAACAATGTATTATAAATTCCTTTTAAAAATAGATGTATTGTGCTTTGATTCTGTATATCTTGCAATTCATTCAAATGTGCCAATAAGATGAGAAAATAAAAACAATAATAATAATAATAATAATAATAATAATAATAATAATAATAATAATAATAATAATAATAATAAAGCATCTACCTAGTTGAGTGACGCAAGAGGTTGAGTTGGAGGCAAGTGCACATTGCACTGCATCGCCTAAAGGCGATGAAATTCCCTGATTCGTTGTCTTGATGTATGATCGATTAAATCCTTACACCATGATTTCCGTTAACCATTACCCTTCCTTATCCCGGCAGATCTTCACGTTGCTAAATGTCTGGAATATGCGAGATAGACAAACGGGGACCTCGACGGCACTATCAAACACAGAAAGAAAATGGAGGTGGACATAAAGGTTGCTTTCGATAGATGAGGTGGGAGAATCACCTAACACGAGAGTCATTCTCTTTCGGGTTCTACAAAAAAGGCAGTCTAAAGACTGCCGCCGTCAGACGGAGAGCATCAATTACGTTAACGAAATGGTCAAGTTAAAAATTGAGGGGAAGCGTAACGGAGCCAAGATTTTTAATTTGGGCGAGGCAGTAATAACTAGGGGGTGGATTTTCATGACCTAAAACGTCACCAAAAATGATAAATAAAGTACTCTTAAAATGTTACAAAAAAACTGGACAGATGAACAACTGAAGCTGTTGGATATGTTACTGATATAATCGGGGCTTCTTTCTTTCGTTCGAGTGAACTCAGCTTGCAAACTTTTCATATGGACTGGACCAGGAAATTTGTCTTTAGTTATCGTGAAATTCGACGAACGGTGCTGATAAGCATCACAGGAATCTTAGATTACACACGATTGACATTACCATTTCAGAGCCAAGAAATGGAATAGGCTACTCAGGAATTCCGTGGAGAACATTTGTTTCATATCGTAAATATTATTTGAAGCAAGTACCATTAAAATGATATTCAAATCGATAAAATCCCAGAGAAATCCCAGAAAAGGGTAAAACAACGACTTATTAGTCGAAATCGAAGAAAATGCAAAAAATGTCATATAAAAATGGGTCATTCCTTTTTCTCATAACATAAAGTGAATGACCATACTAAAAGCATTATTGTAAAGTGGAAAGAGAAAAAGATATTTCATTAAAATTCACCCCTAGTAATAATACTGTAATATGACGTGGTATATTCAGCATTTTATCGGCCACCATAAAATCACACGATTTATGCGAAAATTTACATTACTGCGATAGTAAACAAATGAATTTTGTTGCTGCGGCACGTTAGTACGATATCGTGGGATGTTGCTTGCGATATATCTATTTAAACAATATTCGTATACTGTGGTACAAGAAAGATGGATGCAAACGATTATCCTGAACCTAAAGATACCTAAAGAAATGTTAGTTCGGCGAGGAAGCTGGCGCTTCGACTTCCAGAGGCGACACCTTCACATCGCTAGTGAATATAATTACCGGAGAAGAGTTTCATTTGATGGAATGTTAAAACCCGTTGCTAAGGATGTTAAATTTTTTAACATAGAGGTAGGTACAAGTACACTTAACAAATGTATAAGGTTGCGTGTTAACAGCGGAAGACGTATGTGACCGATAAACATCTTAACTAGGGTTGCCAACTGTCCTCCATTTCAGAGGACACTCCTTCATTGACGTCAATTGGCCTCTGATCCTCCTTTGTACTTTAAATGTTCTCCTTTTAGTAAATTTTTAACATTTGTTGTCATTTATTTAATCACATGAATAACATAAGCTACGTTGTGTCGTTTATTGTTTAATTTAGAGTAGAAAATATGAATATCCTTTCTCTGAACTCTGACACACGCAAGCATGATAGTGTCTATGACTAACGACTAAACTGAAAAAGAGACGTTCAGACCATCTTCATCTGCATTTTGTGAGCGTATCTTTTCACTTAAACCGCAAATGGAGAGAAGAAAGAAATAGTGATGATGCTAGTCTAAATTAAATATGTATAAAAAGAAATGTGTTGATGGGGTTGGATGTGGGTTCTTTTCTTGCTTGTAGAGTATCGTCCTTTTACCTAAATATTGTTGACTGTTGGTAACCCTAATCGTAACAGATATAATTGCATTCTCATACAGCGACAGTCGCCAAAGACCTTTCAATCTGGCGCGACTTAAAAATAAAAAACAAATGGGAAGGAACAGATGATTCTAACTCCATCCTCGTGTTGTATCCTATGAAATTCGCCTATCTTCGCTTCGCATTCATCTGCGATGGAAAGAGGTGATGCTAAAACGGGAAATGTTACCAACAGCTGAACAAATTAGTAATTGTATGTTTGACGGTCGGTGAAATATATTTCTGGAGGTGTTGAATCTGCCATAAAATGCAAAATCCCGTACAAAGTGCGTAATAATTTCTAAATTGCATTTTATAGTTTCCTTGGTGTTCGCTAACTAGGGATGCAACATCAACAGCACATCGAAAGTTGAAAACATTTAATTTGAGTCTAGCCGTGCTTATTAATTTATCATTAAGATTTAAGTGACGATATAAAAAAAGAAAATAAAAACACATTTTAAAAAACGCATCCTGAAAGACTGAGCGTCTAGGATCATCTCAAGGGCTTCCTCATTTCGCTTGAACGGAGAAGATCACGAAAAGAAAAGGAAGGCCCCACCCCGACGGCCCACGCGTTACCTCTTACGCTTTTGTATTTGTTGAAATTCACAAAAAGCGAAATATTAAATTAGTTTCCCTTATTTCCTGATTTTGATGGGAAAATATAAAAAGCATCAAAATAGTATTTTGTCTCAATGAGTCCTCTCTTAATAATAATTTTCACAGCAAATGCTATAAAACGCTAAATCTTAATTTTTATAATTCTAAAAATGCTACGAATAGTATTGAACGAGACACGGGCAATATCACAAATAAGAATTTTGTTACTTGATTCATATACATAGTTCCAAAGAAACTGTCACGCTCGTATTAAACCAAAACTTTGAAGTCATCTGACTAATGACATAATTGGTCTTGTATGAACAGCCATTTTCATGAAAGTCTACAGCATCAGATTCTTCTGCATCTCATTGCACGACGACACCGTGATGACCTAGGATCAAAGAGTGTGCAGTCAGGCCCAGTGCGGAGTTTCTATGTTCTTTAAGATTCATTTTGAAGTAAAGTCATGTACAATTTTTCAAAAATCTAAGTACGTTTCGCGTAATTTTGCGTGGAATTACGGACGAGAAAGTACGTGTTGCTAGTTTAAATTTAAAGTGCTAAATTCTACCATCTACCATCATGTTCTTTAAGATTCATTTTGAAGTAAAGTCATGTACAATTTTTCAAAAATCTAAGTACGTTTCGCGTAATTTTGCGTGAAATTACGGACGAGAAAGTACGTGTTGCTAGTTTAAATTTAAAGAGTGCTACGTTCTACACCATCTACCATCATGTTCTTTAAGATTCATTTTGAAGTAAAGTCATGTACAATTTTTCAAAAATCTAAGTACGTTTCGCGTAATTTTGCGTGGAATTACGGACGAGAAAGTACGTGTTGCTAGTTTAAATTTAAAGTGCTAAATTCTACCATCTACCATCATGTTCTTTAAGATTCATTTTGAAGTAAAGTCATGTACAATTTTTCAAAAATCTAAGTACGTTTCGCGTAATTTTGCGTGAAATTACGGACGAGAAAGTACGTGTTGCTAGTTTAAATTTAAAGTGCTAAATTCTACCTGCATCTACCATCATATTCTTTAAGATTCATTTTGAAATAAGGTCATGTACAATTTTCCAAAATCTTGATTACGTTTCGCGTAATTTTGCGTGAAAATACGGGCGAGAAAGTACGTGTTGCTAGTTTAAATTTAAAGTGCTAAATTTATCTACCATCATGTTCTTTAAGATTCATTTGGAAGTAAGTCATGTACAATTTTCAAAGTCAAGTACATTTCGCGTAATTTTGCGTGGAATTACGGACGAAAGCGTGTTGCTAGTTAAATTTAAGGTGCTAAAATTCTACCATCTACCATCATGTTCTTTAGATTCATTTGAAGTAAAGTCATGTACAATTTTTCAAAAATCTAAGTACGTTTCGCGTAATTTTGCGTGGAATTACGGACGAGAAAGTACGTGTTGCTAGTTTAAATTTAAAGTGCTAAATTCTACCATCCCCAACAATGGGGTCGCGAGATGAAGCGCCGCGATTCCAACGAAGACGTTGCATCGTCCGCTGCCCGCCCGCCCGCCCGCCGCCCGCCCGCGCCTCGCGGCCGCGCAGCGCTTTCTCTCGTTGCGTGGGCGCCGCGCCCGCGCCTCGGCTTGCCACCAAACTGCCGTGCCCGAGATGCGGAGGTCCTAGGGTTCGAGCCCCGTCGGTGGGGTCAGTCTGGATTTTCGACTCCTCACTCCTTTCGCACACACAGCCCTCTTTCGATTCCCCTCTGACCGACTTAGATGGCTCAGTTCATATTACTGCGTGCCCGAGATGCGGAGGTCCTAGGGTTCGAGCCCCGTCGGTGGGGTCAGTCTCGATTTTCGACACTTCTAGGTCAAATTCGCCAATTAATTATTTACAGATAAAATAGTAAAATTTCGTCAAGATAACTGATTTGATACCGGTATCCTTACTATTACTTAGAGTATCCCAAGTAAAACCAATAACGAAGTTGTTATCTTCCAGGCGATACGTCGATGTCGAAGGTTATAGCCTATCCTAACTGCGGCAGTGCCTCGCCGGCGGAGATACCTGGAGGAACAAAAACTCCGCAAGCTGTCTCGGAGGTCGTCCCGGAATCTCACGTTCCAACGAGGGAGGAACAGACCCTCCACCTGGGATATAGCACTCATTACACTCACGGGTCTAATGGCCATACCCGTCACCGAGCGTTAGCTCAGGGCATCAACTGATGTCACTGCAGTGGCTGTGACCGGGAGGTCCTAGATTGGAGTCTCGACTGTGTCAGGTGTTTCGACACTAGATCGCGTCGAATTCTCTCCCTGTCTGGAGCAGAATTCTGGCGGCTTGCTGCTCTGATCGGTACTTTCCGTGGTTTCTCCCATCAACACCAGATTAATGCGGGAGCAATACCATAATAAACAGACCATAGGCCGCGTGGATCTTTCCTTCCTCTTCCTTGTCTTATCCTCAACCCCTGCTTACACACATGCACCATCCATTTCGGGATACCAGTCGGGATCTTACAGCTGGTCCCGGCTGGGACCCGCTGGAGGAGATACCTAGCTGATGGGAAAAATCCCGCAAACCGACGGGTAGGTCGGCGCCAGATCTCACCGTCCAGCGGGGAAATTGCTACAATAAAAACATACACTACACGTACGGGACTAATGACCTTAGCAGTTGCATCACCTGAACTCCTTAATCAATCAATTAATCCTTTCGCGCCTGCCAGCCCATTCCCCGACTCTTTCGGTTCTCTTTCGACCCCATCCCAAGGGACCGGTGACAGGGTTGGGGGTGGGGGCTCTTGAAGATGAGGAAGAGCCATTTTCAGCCCTTGCGTAAGCACAAGGCACACTATTAATACGTTTTCTCTGCAGTATAATCATAATCCAATGAATCTAATATAATCAATCCATTATAATCAGTCTATTCATGTCCTTCGTGCTGTGAAGACGTCTTTTGGAGCGCTCCGGGCTCATCTACAGGTAGTTTCGATGCAAGAAGTCGTCGGCCGCGTATTTCCCGGAGAACGCAGCCCGCAGCAAGGTGTGAAAGCAGTGAAATTCCGTCAGATAAGTATTCTTTCTGTTATTACTTTTATTAACTCTCAAATTTGACTTATCTCTTTTCATTCTACTAATTTCTCTTTCTATTTATTACTTTACAAAGTAAAGTACTAGTCTCTTAGTTTGCTTTTCCAAGTGTCTTCGTTATATTCAACGGTATCATTTTCATAAATTTTTCTCGTTTTCTCTTTTTTCTCACGGTACTCTAGTTTCCCGTAAGAAACTTTAATTCCATTTTACTTCCTTATGTTTTTTGTTTCAATTTTTTTTATCATGCCTCCAAAGGAAAGCCGCAACGAGAACGACTCCGACCTGCAGGCCAAAATCAAGGCCGAGGTTGATGCGGTCTTGGAGCGGACTCTTCATTCGGAGAGCTTTTTGCAATCCCTACACTTTAACAGATGTAGTGACCGCGAAGCTGCAAGAATCATGGCCTTCAATGAAAATCTTATTTTCTCGTTGCAGAAAAAAATTGAAGACCACGATCAAGAGATTCGCAACTTGAAAACAGAGCTGGAGCTGAAAACGGACCAGCTGGAAATGTATAGCAGAAGGAATTGTCTGCGTATATTTGGCATAGAAGAGAAGGATGGCGAAAACACCGACGATATGGTCATTGATGTGGCCAGAATGATAAGTGTAGACTAGTCACTTAATGATATAGATAGAAGCCATAGAGTCGGTCGCAAACTCGCTGGAAAAAATAGGCCAATTATAGTAATGTTTGTGAGTTACAGGAAACGGCGACAGGTCTTTCAGTCGAAGAAGTTTTTGAAAGACCCAGGAGTACCATTCGCGGGACCTCACGCGCAGCGTCTGGCCGTGCTGCGGTGCGATCTTGCGGTTCAGCTGCGGAATGTCTGGACCGAAGAACAGTAACGGTAAATGCAGGGACCGGTCAAATAGTAACTAAATTGCAGACGTTTCGCGTCCAAACAATGTCTGAGCAACTCTATACAGCCAGCTTTTGGGGCGCTCATTTTCGTTTCTCCGGAAAGCGTTCTTCCTTGCATTTCATCTGCCTCCTCCTTCTCTCTCTCCCTCTCACTCCGTTTTTGCCCATGCCCTTTCTTTATTCTTTACACCTCTCATTAAACCACCTTTTGCGCCCTTCTGAGTCATAGGCAGTCGGCGGCCGTCTAGGAAATTCCCGTTGTACCGCAATATCCTCACCACCCCAATAAATATCCTCCCCACCCCACAGCCGTCTCAACCTGCATTTGTCCACCCCCCTTCCCTGTCAGCCCCGGCTGCTGTAGACACCACGCCGTGTATTTCTAGGAACTGTTTTTACGTCGCGCACTTAAATGCACAATCTCTCCTTTGTCATCACTCTGAGATTCAGGAAATTGTAACAAAACATAAATTTCTCGCACTCCTCATTAGCGAAACATGGCTCAAAAAATCATTAGAATTCTCAAACCGTTAAAGTCTGGATGCCAGCTTTGGAATCTGATAGAAAATCCAGCGTTGCTGCCATGATGACATTGTAACTGCAAGTTATTTTCTCTTCAGTAAATCATAAAGACCACTTCATGGAATACTTAATTGCTGAAGTCATTCTCGCAGGTAAAAAATGTCTCTTGGCGGTAGTATATTGTATATTCTCCTCCCAAATCAGGCAACATTGACGAACTAGACGACTTACTCGCTTCCTGGGTCACTAAATATGACGACATTATTATAATGGGTGACTTTAATTGTAATCTATTGAAAATGTCTGCCTCATCTGACAAGTTTGCTCGCTTTTTTCGGAATATGAACCTAACGATTCTTCCCCTAAAGGCAACTCACATCACAAAAGATACTGAAACATGGATAGATCATATCATAGTGTCAAATCCTGCAAGAGCGCGTTCTCATGGACAATTTTCGTCCCGGAAATATCTAAACATGATCTTATCTACGTATATAATTTAAAGTGTCCCAAATACACACCATAAATAATAAAATATGGAGGTTATAAGAACTTCGATGCAAATTTTTTCGTTTATGATGGATTTTTGGTCCCCTGGAATATTGTACTAAATGAAACCTCGCTCAATAACAAAGTAGCAGTATTTACGGAAATGTTTAATGAACTTGTACATAGGCATATTCCACTAAAGACTTCACGCGTGACACGTCCCGCAGCTCCATGGATATCCGGTGAAATCCGCCAACTTATGCACGATAGGGACACTGCGTAAAAAGTTTTTCGGAAAACAAGAAACTATAACGACCATGTTACGTATAAAAAACTTAGAAATCGTGTAACCCAAATGTTGAGAAATCCCAAGATTAAATATTAACACTCGATTTTTGAAAATAACTGTGATTCAAAATTGCTCTGGAAAAAATTGCGCACTATAGGTATTGCAAGTATTCGAAATTCAACAGAAATAAATGTGTCACTTGATTTGCTAAATCATGCTTTTGTTACGCTCGCGCAGCCAATAAATCCACTCCTAAAATCGCAAACTTTATCTATGCTGCGAGGCACAGATATTGATATTAAAGACCCTTTGTACCGTCGCCGACACGTAAAATGGGTACAGCCATTTTCTGAAGTCCCAGTACTTTTGCACATTTTGGCAGCACTGTACGAGAATAACGTCATCTGCTTCTTTCATAGTTAACTACTACAAAGAGGCAATCATATTAACTGCCAACGACTGAAGCTACAGACAAAGTTTCGCCCAATCATGATATCTAGCATGAACGTTCCGTATGATAGGCGTGCCTAAGGGTTGAGAGTATTAGCGCAGAAGGCACAAGGGGGCGGGAATGATCGCATTGCGTCCTAGTGCAAGCCATTCGATGGCCTACATGAAATACATCAATAAAGATAATATTATATACTACGACATAAATATATTCAGCACATGCAATAGAATTAGTGGATTTCAAAACGTTTAATTACATTTGTCTAATAAGCCGAGATTTACTTGCGAAAAATCAATTGAATTAATTTTAATGCAAAATAACTTAAGTATATGAACGAATATTACGAATCCGAGTCGAAGAAATGAAGAGTGCGAAGGCGGCTCCAGGATCGGAAAAATGTTTGGTGGTGGGACGTTTTGGCGAAGTATTAGTGTTTAAGTATCCGGGTTTACCAAATTTAACATTTTTGCAACAATTAAACTAGGTATTTAGTAATAATTGAGCATCTCTTGTCAAAATTGTTATTTTGCAGTATTCACCTCGGAGACAAATTGAGGACCCTCCCGGTCCGTACAGCACACATTTCGAAATTGTTTATAAAAATGTTTAATTGTTGCAAAATTGTTAATTCGCAGTTTTCGGTTCTGGGACATCAGGCAACTCTTCCGACTTCAGAATTGCAAAAATTGAAAATTGTTTATAAATTTGCAAATATTGCAAATTTTGTTATTGTTTTTCTAAACTGTCTTTAAACGAGATGCAAAATTCCACAATCCGATCGGCGGTATCTCCTTTCATTATCGAGGATGAAATACAAATTGTTTATAAGAAATTAGTTCGTCATGACAAGTCACATTTGTTTGAGAGTCAATCTTTTTGTAGTTCCCTCACAAATCTACCCTTCAAGTCGTTTTGAAAACGCAACGTGCATTTAGCGGCACTCTTTTTCCATCCGACCCAGTCACCATAATGCTATTTGAAACTACCTTCAGAATGCAAGTCAATTGAGGTCATTGCTTATCGAGTCAAAAGCATGGAAACTTCTTCATGGAGTTCTTACAATTGTTCCCTAAATACGTAAATGCCAAGGTCATCTTCTGAGATCGCGCAAATTCTCGGAGCATATAAAAGAATCAGTCGTTTCAACTAGGTACCCGCTACCCTATAATAGTCATAACATTCACAACTTCTTTAATTTATTATGTTCTTCAAATGCGCCCGTGTCTCTGAAAAGCAAACACCATACACTACCATTTGAACTAATAATAACCATTCTTTGAATGAATAAGTTTTTTAGAAACTTGTTCCGCCTTCCTAACGCGTCTCCAAGCCCTTTTGGGGGCATTGGGCGCTTAATATAATGCTGTTTGAAATATGTTCTTATTGTAGTTAGTCATTTACTTTAGTTCCTTCGGCCAGGGGCATGTTCATATCTCCTTTTAATCGTTTGTAGAAAATCATTTCAAATTATATTATTAGCAACGAAATTGTAGTTTTTTTGAATTTGAAATGAACAAAATACAGCTACCTGAACTTGACGCTATGAAAAGTAAACGCTATGAAAAGTACAAATATCAGTATATTATCAATGTTTGTGCAAATGTTATTAATATACCGAAGTTAATAGAATTTCTAAATAACTTTGTATATATAAAAGGGAAATTCACAAATCAAATCATAGAAACTAAGTAAAAAATAAAACCATACGCAATGCTGAAGAATACAGAAACATAATTAAAAGTACTTTGGATGAAAAGATGTGGAATACCACCTATATAAATAAAATAAACAGAGCATTCCGTGTAGTACTTCGTTATATTCTGTCTGCCGAACAAAGAAGAGTCAAAGATGAACGTAAATCTCAGGAGCCTCATTATTTCGCAACATAGAAAGTGCGATATCGGGTAACCAAGAATAATTTAGACCACCTTTTTTTTGCCACCTTCACATTATGGAGTTAGAACCACACAAAAACAACAAAGAAATTTACAAAATTGACAAACTTTTGAATGCAAGCATCAAATTTGAGCCGAATATAAAAAGAAAACACCAGTTCAATGCCATCGGTAGTTTATGCCAAAAATACGGTCAAACTGCAACGCGTAAAGCAACGCGTAGGTGCGTAAAATGCGGCTTTGAGTATTTAACAAATGAATGTCGAATGGATAAGCAATGCTACATGCAGCAAGCTACATGTAACAAATTCAAGAACCAGCCAGCAAATTACAAGGGTTGTCAAGTACCAAATTATATTAATAAAACGAAACAGAGAGAAAAGTAAGATATCACCACCACTTATAAACGGAATTTTGAAATTTTCGAAAATTCTGAGATTTTGACTAATATGTCATCTGCGCCATTCTTTTATTGTTCTATTTTTGAAAAAAAAATGAAGAAAATATTTGAAACGGTTTTTGAGAAAATGTTTTCATGTAAAGTGCTTAATTTTTAAACACAATTTACGGAAAAAGTACTCGTTTTTCTAACAATTTTAAATTATCTCTTTTAAAGAGCTGATTTTTAGAACAGATTATGTTTATGGAAAGAATCTCTACCTTCAATTTTGTAGTTTTGAAATGTTAATATATAACAATTTTCGAAAATACAGTTTCAAAAAAATGTTTAAAATATATAAAAACTGTCTAAATTGCACAAAAAATTCGCGAAAAACACTCATCTTTTTGATATATTGTAGTAAATGACTTTATTTCAAAATTTGTCTTTAAAGAACACTTTCCATGAAGAAAAAATCTCTAACTTCAATATTGTAGATTCAGGAAAGCACCGAAAACTTTTTGAACATTTTGTTTTTCGAAAAATTAGATATTTCAACGAAAATGTGACATACACGAATCACTTAAGCGTTCTCCACGCTGTCCGAGGTCAAAGTTACATCAAGATTTTCAGAGCAATTTTTGTGAAAATTTTGTAAATATAGAAGTTCTTCCTAAAAAACTTCCAAAATAAAAATGTCCGTTTCAAATTCATAGGGCCTTGAGTTCCTTTAAATCGATCATGGAATACCAATTTTTGACACAAATCGGCACTACAGCTTAGGCACTAGCGTTGACCAGAGACGGACGAACGGTAGGACAGACACACGTATTGCCGTTAATTGATTTTCTGTATCAAGAACCCAAAAGCATTGTTTGTGATTACACAACGTGTCAGAGACAGTAATTTCGTATATTCTCGTATACAAACACGATTTACCCACTTTTTCGTTACCAGGACCTGGCAATGAGTTTTTCTCTCGAAAATTCGCCGGCACACGATTACAACATTTTCTCTTGTCACGAAGTACGCATGAGAAAGTAAAAATGTGATGTAGACGCCAATAGGTAGTAGCTGGGAAGAGGATGGGGAAAAACACAAAAGTTAACTCAGACTAAACGTATTAAGAAACTTACGAGTACGAGAAAGTTTGTGCCATTTTGAAGCAACACTAGATAAGTTAACCTTTAAATCTTAGAGAGGGGAAAGTAGAATATACATAACAAGGAAAGCTGAAGCAACAGCGAATTTCTGGGAGTTTTAAACTGCAAGGTTTAAAAAAACAATTTTACTGGCAATATTCATAAGACGCTAAATAAAACTTTAATCCGTATTTTATTTTGTTGTAGATTATGAACTTCCTACTGAGTTAGTCAAACAATCTTGAAAAAATATTCATTTTTTGTATTATTGTATCGAACACAGTAAATTGCAATTGAGAGATTGTTTAGTGTTTCCGGGCGCGCTAACTACAATGTTCATTAGTAGTCAGTGTTGTGCATTTTACTCCTTGGAATTCTTCCCTCGTTTAAACGGTTGATCCGCCGTCCACCTACACTTCAGCTTACAGTGTTTCACTTCCAGATATCTTTCCAAGCGCGGTAACGCTACAACCGCGCTATGAACTATGCTTCAATCTGGTCTCCCGTCATGTGTGGTAGAGTTGGGCATGTCAGTGTGTGTGTGTGGTTGTTGTGATTGGTAGCCAATGTAGTAGTGAGAGAGAGAGAGAGAGAGAGAGAGGGAGAGAGAATAATTGAGGCAGGAATGATCCGCTGTCCGTATTCCATTTGTTAAGGTATTGTGTCGGCATTTTTACTTTCTCGTATACATATGTATATACGGCGTATGTACGTGTATACGTAGTACAGAGACAGTTGTGTAATGCTGCGCAAAAAATTGGCGGATTTTTCTGGTATTTGTCGGAAAAAGCAGAGGAAACTGCCGGATAAGGCGGGCGCGTGTTCTCAGATGTTGTTAAATTCGACCAAGATATGTAACTAGACTCAAACATCCCTCACTGTCGGGTCTCAAACTCTGGTCTCTTTCGGTCAACGACGTAGCAGAGGCATGTGAGATGATGAAACTGAATTATTGCAACCTGTGCAAAGAGTCGTTAAAATCGTAGTAAAGTTTCATTTTCAATTTACAAATTTAAAATTTTCAACATGCACGACCTTCAATTTTCAATGTTTCGTGTTAACAGATCTATAACATGAGCCTCTTGTCTGATTAAGAAATCAGGAAAGTAAATAATTACACTGTAAGCCGAAGTGTTTTCAAAAAACTACTCTAATTTTTCTAAATGTGACTTTCAAGTTTTATTATAACACTGCATTTCTCTAATACGTATTCGAATGAGTAAAAGTTCTTTGGTTATTTTCTAAAAAGGAAAATCGGAATAATTTTGTCCTTTTTATAAAAACTAATGTGTCTATTTCGAAACTAATGTCGAAAAAATGTACCGATACGAAATAAAAAGGACCTATTTGTCGTTCTGCAATTAAACGATTAGGAACCCGCGTTCTCTACCATTTGACTGGTGTCAGGATCGAGGCGACACACTACGTAGTAAGAGGAAAATTATCAAGATATTTTTGACATTTTTGATGAAAATGCTCAACCTAACTCGTTGCGAGTCGAATTTAATTCGGATAATATAATTTTGGGGGCACTTTATATAAGTCAATACGAAATCTTTAAAATTTACTCACAATCTTCTCCAATTCTTTTTAACTGTGAGCTCAATGTGAGTAAAATGTTCTTACAATTATGATTTATGTTCGATTATTAGTAAATTCTCTGGAATTCGGAAATTTTATTTGAATTTTTGTGATCCTGACTTACATCATCAAAATTGAAAACTACTGTTTTCGTAGTGAAATCTATCGCCAGTACACTATAAAATCTTTCAATTTTGTAGTGTACATTTTTCAGAATACTTATATTTTTCGCGTATTTTTGAGATAAATAGTACCAATGTTTCAAAAATATTAAAAAAAATCCTCAAAAATTAATTTAATGTTCTATTTACCGAGTTGATATTCCTCGAAAAGTAATCTTTGTAGAAGCGCTTTGTCGGTTAACATTGCGGCCAGTATGGTAGTCGGAGTTCGAGCCGTACTCGTTAAAATTAAAAAAAAAAAAATTCATACATGAGAAGTAGCCAGGTGTAAAATTCATTATCATATTATCAATTTTTGTTTTAATGTTTTTGTGGCCCTCAAAAAGACCGGTCTTCAGGCTATCCTTCAATAAGATGACCAGAAGCCCTCGTTCTCTACTACCTGACGGATTCGCCGTGGTAGAGAACTGACGAGGTTAGCAGCGTAACCTTCACTGTTTGCTACCTCATCCCAAGCATCTGATACCAGTTGGGCCAATTTTCAGAAAGTGTTCTTTTGTCTCGGCCCACACGTTCTCAATTGGGTTCATATCGGCGCCACATGGCGGCCAATCGAGAAGCTCGACTTGTTCCTGCCTTGCAAACCATTCCTGAACCAACTGAGATTTATGGACTGGAGACTGGTCCTGCTGAAACGTATTACGCCGTCAGGATAAAGCACCCGTACGGAAGGGACCATAACATTTTCTAGGATGTGCACATATTCCTCGCCCATTGGGGCCTTGGTCTATTCTGTGCAACATACCTAAACCGCTCGCGCTCATCCACCCCCAACACGCCACGGATACGCGACCGGAGCGGTAAGCCTCAGCCACATATTCCGCATTGTGTCGAGTGCCGGTTGGTCGAAAAACGCGTACCGGCCTATCGTTAGCAGAAGAAAACACACACTCGTCTGAGAAGAAAACATCTTCCCAATCACGATTTATGTTATCTTCAGCAAACGCAAGGCGGTACAGTTTATGCTCATCTCTGAGCTTCTCCTTTTTTGCGGCGCGTCGGGAATTTAGTCCTTCCTCCTTCAAACGTCTCAGCACAGTTCTAGAGCTTCCAGGAAAAGAGACACTCCGTTGCAACTGCACGGCATTTGCAAAAGCTAGCGATTGAGCCTCGGAGACCAGGCGATCATCCTCAGCTGCAGTCGAAACCCTCGTACGGTACAAGTTGTCTTCTGATCTCTTTAGTCTAGATTAGGTTTTTGGTTTTGCATCACCCTCTTCCCAGCTGTGATCTAATTCTGGCTATTTTTACTTTCTCGTATACGTACGTATATACGGAGAAATATACGTAGTAAAGAGAAAGTTATGTAATGCTGCGCGAAAAAATGGCTTCTTTTTGAGGGAAAAATTCATTGCCGCGCTCTGGTCACGAAAACGTTAATCAAACCAGTTGCTTAATTAAGAGAAAAAAATCCTCTAACAAGTGGTGTAGCCGGAAATTGTTTTGTGGGTCTTTATTGCCAAGAAACCAAATGGAAGCAAAACGATCGTCTGTCTGTCTGTCTGTCCGTCCGTCCGTCCGTCCGTCTGTCTTTTCCAAATTATCTTTTCGAAATTGCAGAAAACCGCGGTCGATCTGCTCCTAGTTGAAGCTTTGGAATTTTGAAAAACATTATTTTAAATTTGGGGGTACTTTACATGAAACCTACCGGACATTTTCAAAATTTTTCCAAAAACGACTCCAAACTTGTTCTTTAAATCTTTTGAAAGAATAGAGTAAAATACACTTATAAAGGTAGCATAAATTCGATTTTCAGGAAGAACTCTAAATTATTGGAAATTGTAAAAGAATGAATTTTTTTCGGCTACTCTTATAACTACAATATATAAGATAGAGTCTTTTCCTTCAAATGAAATTTGTTGTCCATAAATAGTTCTTTCTTTAAGGTCAAGTACATTTTGTTGAAAATTTTAGTAGTTTTCGTGCAATTGGACGTGAAATATTTCGAATTTTAAAAAATTATTAAAACAAGATGTTCTCAAAAACGGCTTCAAATTTTTTCTTTAAATTGTTGGTAGTGGTAGCGCCACCTTATGCGATGTCATAAACGCCATATTGCTCTAGTCTTTTATTTTTTTTTCAAAAATTAAAATATGTAATTTGTTTGACTTGTTTTTTTCTCCCACGTCGGTAATATTTACACTATAAACGGTTTCTTCACATTATTATATGTATGGGTACATGTGCTTCAAATAATGTCAAAGTTCCTCGACAACCAACAGTTTTCTGTGTAAATGTGCTCAAAATACCGCATTTTCAGAAACGCTGAAACTCCATTTTCTAAAAAATGTCTCCAAATTTTTTCTTCAAATTTTCCGATTACTAATTGCACTGTTTAATTTGACGTAAAGTTAATTTTTGTTTATTTATTTGTTGTTTTTTTTCAAAATTTGCACAAATGTAATTTTTTTGAAATTATATCTCACTCCCTTAATACGCACATTTTCATCAATTTGTATACATTATTGCATTTGTGAGTAGAAGTGGTTCAAATGACTTCAAATGATGTTCTTCGAAAACTCAATAGATTCCTGTGAAAAAGAGCTTTAAATTCGTCACTGGGTTTTTCACACGGCCCGCGCTAGTCACGTTGCCAGGCATTTTGGGCATCCATTGCCCTGGATTCTAAGAATTTTGCACGCGGCACGCGGCAAATGCGCTGTCCCGCATTTTGGGCATCCCTTTCCCTAGCTCCCAATACCGCATAGTTCTCACATCCTGCCTGGCCCCTGTCGCCTAATCCTTTGGCGCAGAGCCATTGTGAGTGGAGCGTACAATACGTTACACTATAATTCTCCTGTATTCTTAATTAAAACTATTAAGATTTTTATACAGAAAAGGTTTTTGAGGACTTAACTGAGCCACTGTCCACCTAATCTCAAAAGATTTGGGCCAGCTAACCGCATTAACATGAACTTCTAATACCTTTCAATACATTATTATAACTAAATTTTAAGCATTATACGCGGCGAAAACTACATGGTAAATCATGGTACATCAATGGTAAAAAGTTCCTGATTTCATGAATATACAGTTCTTATTTTATTATGTTTATTGATGTGTAAGTTTTAATTAAATTATCGAGAAAATTGCACTCACCTCATATTTAAGCTAAATATATCATGGTGTGACCACATCCAGCGACATAACAGATTTAAATGTACTTAAAGTCACCCTTTGTCTAAAATTCAAATAATTTTTCACTTCAAGAACATTTTAACTTATTCAACATCTGTTTTCTGCATTGTTTTCTTTAGACATGATTTTTCTCTATAGTCACTAAATACCATAGATGTCCATGTGACTTAAATTAAAAAGAATATTTTAGGTGGGCTGACCCAAGCAATCCCACATCCTGCATGCTCCTTTACTGGATGAGTTTTTAGAATTTCCCTCTCTAAACTAGTTTATTTTTCTCTAATACATATAAGTATTCTTTCTCATATACTCGCGCTCAAATGACATTAGATTCAAATTTCCTTCACATATATTGGTGCCAGATCTTTAAACGTGTAGCGCATATAAAACATTGTGTAATAATTTCTACTTATTTATAGTTATTATTCCAATGGTAATCTAAATATTATAAAATATAAGTAATAAATATTAGGTCGGTTTCTTGGTAGAGGGGATGAAGTCCCCAATTCTACGAAAATTGACCAATTGAATAATAAAAATTCAACTAATGTTAAAGCGATAATAATATAGAAGATGTAGCATTACAATAAATACTAGGAAAATCGAAAACTGATTTTTGGAAGGTTTAGAAACCTGTAAATGCATTTTATCCAAAACAACAAAATTTTGGACTTGATCACTTTTATCAATAATCCTGCGATATTTAAGATCCTATTGTATTTTATTTCAATCATCTATGTCCCCGTCTGAAATTGAGACTCATGGCACTTGCTTAGGCCATAGGACGGCCTTGCAAACAACTAGAAAACTCTAGCAGAAATTTCTACTACATAATATGAACGATAGGTTAAGATATCAAGTTTAAAAAGAATACAAATATGAAATTTAGAAATTAAGACTACTCTTTTTATTCCCTTATATTACAAAGGTTCAAAATTTTACAAACTCTCTGATATTTGGAACAAAATAAAATTGCCGTTTTTGTAAGCTTAAAAAGTCTTCGTACACGCCTGTTGAACAGAACATATTACGTTATTTAATACTGGGTATGAATTCCATTTGCTTTGATTGTTGTCTCTAGTCTTTGCAACATAGATTTCAGCAACGTTTCCGTAGTCGCAGGGTCAATTGAACTTCGTTCTCTCAGACATGTATGTTTAATATTTTTTATTAGACAAACTGTATTTTCTATTTTCTATCCCATAACTGACCACATATTACCTACAGGATCTTATGTGATCAGTGAATGTCAGGGAATTTAAGAAGTGAATGAATTTGCTTTCTTAGTGTTTTAAGGTAACTATGATCTAGTGGCGCCTCTAGAGTGACCAGATTAGTAACCAGAAGGCACAAATATAAAGAATATTTACCAGCAAATGTCCGACCTCTTTTCATTACTGGACATTAATTGATGCACAAGTCTAGTCTAAGGAGTCCAAATTCTTTTGTAGACATTCTGTCTTCTTAATTCAAGTTTCTGTTGGGTAAATATATTACTTCATTCATCTTAAAAATGGATGACGATATTCATATTGTTTTGTGAAAGTTTTTATTTAAAACACGTTTACGAATTCTCGTACAGATCAAAATATAACCAATTTTGCACAAAAGCTTTGAGGAACAGATTTTTTAACACCGTGCTAACATACGTTCCTAACGTGTTAGCAAATTTCAAAATTCACGCAGACACATGGCGCGGTCGTACATGATTTATGACCGACGAGTGCAATAAGCCCACATAATTCCCTCTCACTTTCTTCCCTACAATGAAGAAACCATCCTCGTGTTTAAGGGCCAATCAGCAGCCACAGGCCTCCTGTGACCAATGGCCTGTTGCCAAATCTTGAGCTGTTGCCACTTGCTCGGTTATCGCTTTCGAGCAAGGATAGCAAAAGGCACATTGCTGGCATAGAGAGTCGTTACAGTTCTCTGTCGGAAAATAGAGAGTTCCAGTGCACTGGAACAGGTAATCACTGGATTCTCAAAAATATTTGATTGAAAAAAAATCTACCATTGACACAGTTATTCACTTTCTGTTCATTGGACTACCAATTCAAACAATAGAAAAGCAGGTTTTATTTTCCCTCTTTAGTATTGCCAGTTACGTAATTTATTACATTTACACTACTAACACTTCATTCTTCTAATGAACCTTAAAGGAAACGACAGAGACACGGCTCAGAGACAAAAAAATATATAATTATTGAAAAGCAAAACGATATATAAAATTCCACGTCTACAACTGATTTGAAAGTCATTTGTCAGATACATACTCTAATGCACAGAATAAAAAATAAGTAGTGCAGGCTGGGGGTTGAACTCAAGATCTTCAGCACAAGAAGAGGCCACCCAACCAAATACGCTACGATATTTTTCGTGGGAGGTCGCTTATATAGTGTTTTGAATATTACAATGTTCTTGATGCCAGAAAATTTTTTCGAAAAATCGCAAAAGCTAGTTTTTTTTCAGACAAAATTCGAAATAAAACGTATTTTAAAATTTAGTATTTAAAACGATTGTACTTGGAAATAAATCTCCAGCATGTGTATTGGTGGTGTTCGAAAACAAATATATTGTCACCATATAACTCAAACTTTTGCGCAAAACACTCATATTTTAAGAAACGTGCACACGAGATGATTTGAAAGACTAATATTAAAGAGCAGATTGCATTAAGAAAGAAATATGTATAATTATCTTTCGTCTAACGAAGTGTATTCTTCAGACAACATTCACAGAAGTAACCGATTGTACTGAAAACTGCCAGAATAGCAAACATTCGTTTTGGTACATTTTCATTTTGAGAAGATATAATTTTGTCACACAATAGATCTTCATTGTATTAATTGTAATAATAGATTATATTTTTCCAAATTGATATTGAATATTGATATTGCTATCAAATTTATATATTTTTTCAAATATATAATTTGTCCGATTTGTTACACACGATAAAAGCAGGAAGCTTTAAGTTAAATTAACTATGCCCACGAATAATATGAAACAATTGAATGTTTGTAATATTGAAAAATTAAAACTTTGTAATGGAAATAAGACTTACTATGTTAGTAAGTACACGTGCAAAGGTTGCGTTAGCTCCAGTGGCATCGTTACAGAATTCTCTGTAACGTTGCTGTTTCTAAATCCCACAAGTTCGAGTTCCGACGTTGGCGGATGTTCGACTGTGGTTACATATGTAGGTCGAAAAACTTCGGAGCCATTTTAAAAAAAGTTTGAAAATGCTCCCCAGGGGCTTCAACTAAATTTACTCCAAAATTTGAAGAATTATTTTAAAAATCGCAGGGCCTCGATTCGGGTCAGATCGTTAATGGAAAATTAATTTTGACAAAAATTGTACAAATAGTTTACACACTAGTGCTCACGGAGAAACAGACAGACAAAGAGTGGACGAAAGAGAGAACGTTTTGAAATAATAACAATATAATTATATATATATATATATATATATATATATATATATATATATATATATATATAAATACACTTTCACACAGCAAAGAGTAGGTTCCACGCAAAAAACAAAAACAAACAAAAAATAATAATTACAGAGCCTGAATTCCTGCCCGTCAGAATGCAGTTGTAATGTTATTACATAAACAGGGAGTCCCACCAACTATGGACACCCCCACAACTTCTGAACGGTTTAGGATAACGAAATGCAGGTTTTGCTGAACAACGCGGAATCATGGGGCAAGTAACACGCCGTGGATAGTATTTTTTTCATTTTCGAGAAATTTAATCATCTTCGATTTTTTAAATGGAAAAATATATTTTGATCTCCGGCATTGGATAGACCATGAAAAGAGGATTAAAATGATGTAACATATGCTAATATTTTGATAGTAATTTGAGTATAAAATTAGGCTTTCTGAAATGTGATTTTGAATTAACCGGTAAGTCGTGTAATATGCAACTCTCGCTTTTGGAAGGTGGCCATCACAGCGTCCCTATGAACTGTTGCGTCTTGACTGAGAGGGGTGGCAGTGGGGACAGAGGCATAACTACAGCAATTCTTGGTGATGGCACAGACATCACATAAGAAATACAATTTTTAACAATCAGAATGGGAGATTTGTTCCATTTATTTATTTAGTTAACTTGCCTTCTACTAAAATTTCAAACATTGATCATTCAAGGAACGACATAAAAAATTAGTAGCGTAAATATGTTAATAATAATAAATATCATTTCAAACTGAACACGGAGCCAACCGTCTCTTCGTTAGTAATGTCATTTTTAATTAAAATGATCGCTCGTCACTTTGCAACCATACGACTGCTGTTGAATGAAAAAACGGTTTTCCGTCTTCTGCATTTAAGTTTGAGGCAGCGCGGTGATGAGAAACTCTAATGAGGATGAGCAGTGGCAGATGCAGATATGCATTTTGTTAAAGTTTGGTAAATTCACACTGATAGAACTCTGAAGAAAGTGTATTTCAAGTTTTTATTACTTTGTTCTTCTGGTAGTACGTGTTTAAATAGTTTAGTTACTGTGAATAATAAGAAAATGTCTACCTATCTATTATTTGATAAGATTAATCAAGATATTACAATGAAAATCTTTAAGAATTCATTCCCTTCCCATATATTAAAATGATGGCTGGTCTGCACCAGTTCGATTTATATTGAATTTAGATATAGCCTTTATTATTATTATTCATATTAATAATATTATTATTATTAATATTATTATTGTTTTAGCTACAATATTTTTTATTTCGTTCTTTTCAATTATGGTTGATTTGGATTTCAGAGGAAGAAAAGTTCAACTAAGATGAACAACTGAAAGATTTCTCATTCAGATCGTTAAAATTGATGTTTGTTCATAAGTTTTTCATGTCAAGATCATGAATTGCTGCAAATTACCTTCCATCCTACACGGCCATCCCTCTCACATACTCTCTTCACAAAACAGTATCACCGTTGCGAATGCCACCTTCCCAAGTAGCGACTGTTGCAGAGCTGTCTGTTACTTGAAAATCTAATGCCAAAAAATCTAATTTTATACTCAAATTACTCTTAAAATACTAACATATGATACATTATTTTATTCCAATGTTCATGATCTATTCATTGCTGATGAAAAAATATATAGTTCAATTTTAAAAAATCATTATAGAGAAAAACTATTATAGAGAATTCCCTTACCAGCATTTTACCTGTCCCATGATTCTGCATTGTTCAGCGTAAACTACAACTCGCTACCCTGAACCGTTTAGAAGTTATTGGGGTGGTCCATATTTGGTGGGACACCTGGTATCAAATAAACATGAGAAACCCTATGTAACATGATTGATGATAAATGAAAGCGATTGCAGTATACTAAACGAATGAATAAGGATGACGAAATACGTCTCACGATGCCGTCTCAGAATGTTTACTTTTCATAACGTGGAAATTCGGAATGTGAACTTCTTCGTCTAAATTTTCATCCTAAATCGTTTTAATTTCAACGATTATGTGTGTTTGCTACTCAGAGACACGGAGCACGCTCGAAAGAACACATTAAGTAAGCAGGAATTGAGGATATTATGATTATTATGTCATGTGCTTCATTGTTGAAATGACGACTGATTCTTTCATATGAGGTTTTATGTGTTTTCATGAAGATGACCTTGGCGTATACGTATTTCGAAGACATAAAAACTTCCATGATTTTTGACGCGAAAACTAGTGACCTCAAACAATCACTTAGATTCAGAGGTTAGTGTCAAAGCATGGGCCATTTCCTGGAAGCCAATTGATGACTCTTTCTTGCTCCCACGTTGAAGATTGTTCATTAGCCGACTCAAGTAGTATTTTAAAATTTATGCTGTAATTGTTAAACAAATGGAACTTAAAGTATTTAGAAATAAAATGAAAAATTAGGGGCTGAAAACCAGGAATATCTAAAGAGTAACAATTTTGTGGCAATATATGCAAGCGTTGTGGCCCTTGTCCTTCCCCCCATTAGGAACAAATGTATTTGCCGGAGAAACTAAGCGTGCCGTTGCAAAGCAGCTTGTGAAAAAAAGCTTAGCGTAGAACTGGCAAAAAATAATTGTCATGACATGCTAAAATTCTTATAAACAATTACGTATCTCAAGGAAACGAAAGAGATGTTGCGCTAATTGGTTGCGGAATTTTAAAGGCAGTTTTAAAAGCAATACGTTTTGTTTGAAAAATTTGAGATTTATAAACAATTTCAAAATTTGCAATTCCAAAATGGCAAGTGTTTTCTGATGTTTAGAACCAAAAACTGCGAATTAACAATTTTGCAACAATTAACAATTTTATAAACAATTCCGTAATGTGCGCTATTCTTGCCGGGGAGTGTCCCTAAATTGTCCCTGATTTGATGATAGCAAAATAACAATTTTTGACATGAGATGCAAATTAATTGATTAATATCTAGTTTATTGTTACTTTAATGATAAATACAGTTTTGGTCTTTGAATTTTAGTTTTCTTTAATTGAAATGGTTTCCTAGCTGTCCTAATGATTCGAAAAGAGTGTATTTTGCATTTTGCAAATGTAATATACATATGAACAATTGAAAAAATGCAATTATAATCGTTTTCTTATCGCAAAATTCTGTAGTATACTGGTCATTGATAAAGTTCATAAATTGTGTTTGGACAAGAAAATTGGAATTTAAATGTGTATAAGAACATAATTGTTTTAAAATTAGTGTTATTTTATCTGATATCAATGTATAATTTCTTCAAAAAGAATTATGTTAACAGTGGTTAAATTCTCTTTATGTGTTCATAAGATATTTCAATGAATTTACTTTTCATGTTCCTTCAGTGTTCTTCCATGTCTTTTTATTTGAAAATACTTCCACATCTGAACTAGCGGCATACTCCATTTTTGTATCGTAATTTTCTTAGGGCATTCCCCTGCGTTGAGATTGTCTACGATGGTTGTGAGTTCCGCCTGCGACGTTTCGTCATGACAAAACATTTAAATAAATACTTCTTATCCATCTCTTAACGCCTTCTCATATCTCTTTCTCTCTCTCTCTTTCTTTCTCCCTCCCCCTCCTTCTCTTTCTCTCCTTCCCCCTCCCTCCCTCTCCCTCTCTCTCTCTCTCTCTCTCTCTCTCTCTCTCTCTCTCTCCCTCCCGGATAGCTAAATCCTCACTCTTTCTTTTTGTGTTCTGTACTCTCTTAGTTTTTCATCTAAGTTACTTTATTCTCCACTTTCTTTAATTTTCCTTACTATTATCTAACTATTTAGCTTTATAAAGTAGCTAATCTTTTAGCACAAAAATATCATTCCTCTATACCTCTTCTTTTACACTTATCATTATATTTTTAAAAATGTCAAATCCATAACCTAGTTATATGTCTCTGTAATCTCCTCGTTCACTCTTTCAATCATTTTTAAATAACATATGAAGAACAAACTTTCATCTCCTTACGTTTGTACATTGCAGATGTATGCGTAGCTTTGTTGTGTGATTATGAGCATTTGATCATACTCGTATGTATTCAAAATATTATTATGATATGCTTTTAATTTTATCTACATGTGTTTCACTAATTTGCAATATTTCTGTTCAGTTTTTTCATTTCTTAGAAACACCGCCGTACATTTAGACATAATATTAAATTCAAAATAGTTTACGTTTCGTTTTTTCTTTGTATTTTGTGTGCACTGAAATTGTTTATTTGTAATGTCTTGGCCTTAAGCCGTCATCTTGATTGACGGTTTACTCAATCGCTTAGGGCGAATGTCGGCATAGTCATGTGGCTACCACCCCTGGAATAAATGTAGAATAAATCGTTGGCTTACGAGTGAAGTCAAGTTGGGTCGGGTTTTCAGGTCTTGGGAATACTCTAAACAGTAAAATGTTTCTTAAGTTCTTAAAATTTTCCAATTGGCTAGTTTGTGGAATATTTTAACTCTAACATTCCTAAAAATAAATTGATTTAATATCCACATTTTTATTATTTTTAAAACTTTGCTTTGGTTCTTAAATAACCAAATAGTTTTACGACACTTTATCATATAATAATAATTATTATTGTTAATATTAGGAAATATACGCAAAATCATTTACCATTATCTCTCAATGTTTTCAGTTTCTCTCAGGGCTTGAAGTCTTGACTTAATGTGTCTTCGCTTGTATACTGACGAGATTCCCTCCCTTTCTAGTTTTACTAGGGGTAAATCAAAAATACGTACGCAATTTTAGCTTCTAACCTCAATGAACCAATTAACAGAACTTATTAACATTTCACTGATTCTTTTTCTCCTTTTCTTTCTTTTTCTTCCTTTCTCTCTACCGTTCCATTCATTTCCAATTCTTTTTCGATTTCCTATCGACTCGTCCTCCCTCATGCTCCGCAGTCCATGTAGAAATCGTTATCAAATTGCGTGCGTATTTTCATTGAATGACTGAAGATTATGTACTATTGTAATGTAAAATTCTGAATGGTCAGGCGGAAGAAGCAATGGCCGGAGCCTCGCCACCAATAAAGACATTTATTTATTTATTTATTTATTTATTTATTTATTTATTTATTTATTTATTTATTTATTTATTTATTTATTTATTTATTTATTTATTTGTTATTTATTTATTTATTTATTTGTTATTTATTTATTTATTTATTTATTTTATTTATTTATTTATTTATTTGTTTATTTATTTATTTATTTATTTATTTATTTATTTATTTATTTGTTGTTTATTTGTTTATTTATTTTATTTTATTTATTTATTTATTTATTTATTTATTTATTTATTTATTTATTATTTATTTATTTATTTATTTATTTATTTATTTATTTATTTATTTATTTATTTATTTATTTATTTATTTATTTATTTATTTATTTGTTTATTTATTTATTTATTTATTTATTTATTTATTATTTGTTATTTATTTATTTATTTATTTATTTATTTATTTATTTATAGTCAATATCCCAATCATCTATAATCATAACCCAATGAATTGCAAGTAAATGCCTTAAAGATAGTAGTTTTTTACATAAATAATGTCGTAAATGTTCATATTTTCAATCGAAGTCGTTTCCACGTTTGAGTAGCTGAGTTTCTTATCTGTTTTGCAATGCAATGGATAGAAAACAATGATTGTTTTTAGAACTGGTCACTACTTTTCTCCAGTGGGCATTGTTTTGATTATTTTTTCTTGGGCGATTTAATAATGTTATAAATGCTTAGCTATAATTTAGAGTTTCAAGCAACCTTTTAAGAATAAAGATAGGAATGAAGACGATTTATAATTTATTATTAGTACTAGTATATTTTGTTGCTTTGCATCACAAAACTATTAATTGTGAAGTTCATTAATATTTTTGTTTGTAACAAATGATATCTTGGTTTTACTGATCAGTCGTCAGTTCATTTTCGCTATTCACCCCCAATCAAATTTCTCCAGAGGTATTATTTCTGAGTCCTTTTCTTGATCGATTCTTTTAAATTATCACAAAACTATTAATTGAAGTTCATTAATATTTTTGTTTTGTAACAAATGCTATCTTGGTTCTACTGATCCTCGCCAATTCATTTTCAGTTATTCACCCTCAATCGACCCTTTGGTCATTATTGACCACCTTAAAAGAAACTTCATCGAGCCCTCAGGGAGTCGTAACGACCCCTTGGGAACCTCTTCTCAAGAAACACACTTTTTGTTGTTATTTTTGTAAAACAGTACTATTACATCGACAGTACGTATCTAGAAGAACGAAAAGTCACTCTTAACGACCAGCGCCCGCTAAGGAATTTAACGGTCCGTTGAGAACAAATGAGATGTAGCTAAAAATGATACGTAAGTGTTCATATTCAAAGAAAATGTATTTCTTACTTTTAAGAATTTTTCTAATAAATAAGTAACGAATAATATTGAACGTTACACGGCCAATATCACAAATAACGATTTTGTTATTTGTTCCGTGTGAATGTTTCCCAGGAAACTGTCACGCTCGTAATCATGCCTTTCAATTAATGTGACTAATAATGCTGACCAGTCTTGCATGGATAGTGATAGAAGCTGTATCAGTTACTTCTCCTTTAAAAAATGCACTGCAAAGTTTTAAACATTCCCAAAATTATGAAATGAAACAAAAAATAGTTTTTCTGAACCTCAAATTTTATCTAGCTTAAATCTGCATTATTGCTATGCTATTACAAATACCACGTTGTTAATGCTTTAGGAAACCGATTGTATTCATTGCTCTTTCCTAAACAGAACCCAATTGACTCAAACAGGTGTAAACCTGTGCACTTTTTATTTGTACCTCCACACACACGCGATTATATTTCTGTATCCACTACTAAGATCATCAGCATCTTGCCCCTCATCGCGTCAACAGCTCTGATTTTGCCCATTTCTTTATCTTACGCGCGTCTCATCTATCTCCTTCCCTGCCCAAGATCGTACTAAAAATCGTCTCTCTCTCATCCAAGTGCGCAGGCCATTTCCTTCCTAGCACATATTCTAATTTCTAATTGGTTACTGGCACTCTGCTTTGAATTTGTTTGTTCTTAGTTTTAGCTTCATGTGTTTTCTAATTTACTCGCTCATTAAAATTGCTCGTGTCACTGTTTTATTTACCAATTATTTTCTATTTTCCCGCTATCAATAATGTTGTCATTCCCTTGTACCTTATAATTTACTATGCGAATATTTGCTTCTCTTCTCTCACCCATTGTTGCTAACGTCCTGTTTAAATATATATTCGAATTTATGGTTCCTATGAACATTCACTTGTGTTAACTTATCACAGGACCCGTAATTCAAAATTTAAAAAATCACAACAGTCCTCAGGCTAAAAATGTAGAAATAAAAACAAAAACTGTTTGAAAATGTATGGAACATAGCAGGTTACGTGAATATTAGATTCACATAAGTATACTTTTAGTAACTACTACTCTACTATAATTAGTTGTATCAATATGCCTGTATTTATGTAAGTCAGGCAGTATTACATCATAAAAAGTATTTGCCAGTTCGAAACGCATCCTCGATTTTATGAAACCATAAACAGGGAATTTTAAATATATATTTTATGCGAAACCTTTTATAACATGTTGTTTCGTATTTGATCTATTTTCCTGTAGAACTCGGGTGAAACAGCATACATAACAGCTACCATACGAATTCTAATAAATAAGTAAGTCATATAAGGATGTCCTGGCAACCGCTCGAAATGGTGGCAAGACTTTGAGCGTTGTATAAAGCGTACATACGTCAACAGACTTGGCAGGAAGTTCGATTTGGACTAAAAGCTGTAATATTACGGTCTTCGGAGGGAACTGCTCTCACCAAATCTGGCTAGAAAAGCAAAGAAAAGATTTGGGAAATGTTCAATGGTCAATAGAATGAGACATTGGAGCAGTAGAATGCATAAAGCAGTTCTGCAAGTTCTCGGTCTCAGCATTTTATGTAAGACGAGCTCCACCTCACGGGATCATAAGTGGCGATCTCTCGGAGGTAAGTCGTAGGTCTCTCTCAGGTAGACTGTAAAGTGTTGTACTTTTTGCTCTTGGTTGTTGTTTTTTCTTTCCTTTGTGCAGTGAATAAATAACTTCATATATCAGTTGTACATAGGGGCAGATTTTAATGAAATATCATTTTTTCTTTCACTTTAGAACAATGCCGTTAAGTATAGAAAATCATTTTATGTTATGACAAAAGGAAATGACTCGTTTTTATACTAATTTATTGCATTTTCTACATGCATTTTTCGCTCATTTAATCGATTTTCATGTAATTTTAATGGTACTTCCTTCAAATATTATTTACGAGATACAACAAATATTCTCCACTGAGTATCTATTCTGGTAGCCTATTCGATTTCTTCGCTCAAAAATTGTAATGTCAACCATTGTGAGTTTTTTTAATAGTTTTTATTTCCTTGTTCGACATTACTATGTCTTTCAAGAGCTTTTATGATACATAGTATACAATTTTTGTTGTAGTGTTCATCATGCATGAACAATGGTAGAAGGCAGTAATATTTACAATATAAACAATAACTAACGATACCCAGGAAGGGTCCGTCAGAAAAATGCATACAATATTTGGATTAAAAACATAAATATTTAATTTAGAAATGTTGGAACCTGCTTTACGGAGGACGTAATAGGTCTTTAGAATATCTTGATTTTATTCATGGAAAAAGATTGGCTGATTTGCACCTAAATTATTGCAAGGGAGATGCTGGGCAAGATGAAAGAGAAGAATAGAAATTAGAAGAAAGTTTTAAAATCCAAGTTTTCAGAGGTTCTATAGACAATTCTTTTAAAATTTGATTATTTCTGAGAGCTTTTAAAACATTTTTTCAAAATTTATTTTGCAATACTTCCAGTTTTTGAAGGTAGCTTTTAGCGGCCCCTCCCCATATTGGGCAGGCGTAGGCCAGTGAAGGTCGTATAATGTATTTAAATATTATTAATGCTGAGTGTATTGATAATTTTGATTTTCTATTTATGAATGGATACAATTTTAATATTATTATATGTGTGTTATTAGCTATTGATGTTTTGTGGTTCGCCCGTCCGCTCGTTCGCCTGTCCGTTCGTTCGCCCGTCCGTTCGTCCGTCCGTCCGTTCGTTCGCCCGTCCGTTCGTTCGTCCGTACGTTCACCCGCCCGTTCATTCGTTCACCCGTCTGTCTGTTCGTTCGTTCGTTCGTCCGTCCGTTCGTTTATCGCCATCCGGTGGTTCATTCGCCCAAACCACTCGCCCGCGCCGTTCGTTTGCCCGACCGTCCACTGCGTTCACGTTGGCCCGACCACTCGCCCCGTCTGTTCTACGTTCGTTCGCCCTGTCGGTCGATCGTTGGAGAGGATTTTCTCCAAATTTATATTCCGCCTTAAAACAAATCTGTTTCACAAGAAAATCAGCTGTTAAAAAGGTCATATGCCCTTTTGTAGAAAAATCTAGTAGTTTTCGCGTACTTTCTGCTTGAAGTTAATGAAATATTCTAGGTGAATACCGCCTCGAGAGAAAAATTCTTGGAGAACAGGACTGAATCAAATTATAATAAAATAATTAAAATTGTAATTAGCAAATAAATAATCAAGTGAAGACAATCTGTACACATAAATCAAGTGTTTCAGTGATCGTGTTAGAAACAAAATAAACGTTATGGTTAAAATAATATCTGTGTATTAATTCACCACCTAAATCGTAACAATATTATTTTAGTAATAATTTACTTTTAAAAATCTCAATATTAATTCAATTGTTACTCTATTCTACAATTTGTATTCTCAATGTATTGATACATTTTTTTCAACCAATTCACAACCCTTAACCCAATGAGGTTTTCTCTCTTAAAAATACAATTTAAATGTAATAGGAAAGAAAAATCGAAGAAAGGTGAGAACGATACCATTTGCGTTATTGCCGCCTGAGACATTTTTCAGGGAATTTCACTGGACAGTGATATGAATGGGGAGGGATCAGATAAGGAGGCTTTATTTACTTAACGTTAATTTTACAAAGTCCCTACGTTCAATAAAATAGTGTATTTAACTCTAGGAAAGACGGAAGAAAATATATATATATATATATATGTATATATATATATATATATATATATATATGTATATACATATATATATATGTATATATATATATATATATATATACTAATAAAGGGTTTCTGTTTCTGACTATGGAAATAATTACAGTTATGCACTGCAAGCGCTTTGTTTGAATTTTTTTTTGACTTTTCCATCCGATGTCTGAAGTGAGAGGAAACATTGCAATATAATAACATTATACTAATATAACCGTTCCCAACAATGCGAGAATGCAACAATGTTTGTGCTACTGCAACAACTTAAGCTTTATTTAAATTTTCTGTTCGTATGAATCCAAATTGTGCTAGTCTCATTTCCGGTAGACTCTTTGTATTTTCGAAAATTGCAGTAAATTAACATTTAAAAACTAAAAATTAATTATGCATGTTCCATAGGAGGAGCAGATTTTGTGGGGGCAGGTGAGTTCTGCGAGGGCATGGATTTTGAGGCTCAGATGGGGACATCGGACATGTGTGAAAATGATAAAAGACACGAGGGAAAAGTGGAGAAATAATAGGAATACGCAGGGATGGAGTCAGGTGGGCCTCCGTGAAGCTGGCCGGAAAATATCTGGGATTTTAACCAAACTTGGTATATCGTTTGCCCAGGTTTGTTCACCAAAAATTTTCATTTGCCCACCCCCAGAAAAAATGTTAGAGGCAAAACAAATTTTCGGGCCACTATACGCTGGCCGGCAAAAATATGGGATTTCGACCAAACTTGACATATCGATTGCCCATCGTTTGTCCATGTTTGCCCACCAAAAGTTTCGTTTGCCCACCCCCAGAAAAAATGTTATACGCAAAACAAATTTTCGGGCCACTACACGCTGGCCGGAAAAAATATGGAATTTCGACCAAAGTTGACATATCAATTGCCCATCGTTTGCCCAGGTTTGCCCACCAAAAATTATAGTTTGCCCACCTACACAAAAAAAGTTACACACAAAAAAGTTTCGGGAAAAATCGATATTGATATAAAAATCAGGTATTTTAAATAATATAGTTTGCCAAGGTTTAAATAAACGCTTCTGCCTTTGATTTGCATTTGTGGACCTGGACAATCGAAAATTGTTACTGGCAAACGAAAATAAACTATTAAAAAATAATGTACTGAATATTATAATTGTTTCTTCAATGTATGTAGTAGCCATCCCGACTATATAAACAAAAGTGTAATCCAGAGATACCGTTAAATAAACACTTCTCCATTTAATTCCATTTCTGTGCCTGGGCAAACGAAAGTTGTCACTGGGCAAACGAAAAACCCTATTAAGAATTAGCATACTGAATATAATAATTGCTCTTTCAGTGTAAGTGGTAGCCGGGCAGATTATATTAACAAAAGAGAGACACAGTTAAAGAATCGCTTCTGCCTTTAATTTCATTTCTGAGCCTGGGCAAACGAGAATTCTTATTGCGCAAACGAAAATACACTATTAAGAAATAGTATACGGAGATATTATTGTGTTCCTTCAAATATATAGCGTAAATGGTAGCCAGACTGATTTTATGAACATAAGCGTAAGCCAGAGCCCCGTTAAATAATCGCTTCTGCCTTTAATTCCATTTCTGTGCCTGGGCACACGAAAATACTCTATTAGTAAATAGTAACCTAGGCAAACGATTTACTAAAATATCTAAAATACCTGAAATGTTTGGTCAACTTGGATTTGCCACGAACATTTTTTTTGTGTAAGTTTTTTGTGTCGGTAGCCAAACGAACATTTTTGTTTTTTTTTCTGGGGGTGGTAAAACAAAGATTTTTGGTGGGCAAACGATGGGCAAACGATATACTAAGTTGGGTTGAAATTCCAGATTTTTTTCGGCCAGCGTGTAGTTGTCCCGAAAATTTGTTTTGTGTGTATCTCTTTTTATGAATGTGGGCAAACGAAAATGTTTGGTGGGCAAACCTGGGCAAACGATGGGCAAGCGATGTACCAAGTGGGGTTGAAATCCCTGATTTTTTCCGGCCAGCGTGTAGTTGTCCCGAAAATTTATTTTGCGTGTAACTTTTTTTCTGGGGATGGGCAAACGAAAATTTTTGGTGGGCAAACCTGAGGTAGAAGCTTGATGAGCAACGATATACCACGTTTGATTGAGATCAGAAATTTTATCCGGCCCAACTTCACGGAGGTGTCAGGTGGGCCTAAATTATGCTTTTTAAACAGCATTCTACCAAATGAGATTTTTAAAAATTTTACTACTGTTTGGGAGTCTTGGTTCTCTTGGGAGCTCCCACTCCATAGCATGGGTACTTAAAAAAATTCGGAAAGCCATATTCTATGTGAAATTATATTGACAGAAAAATACAGAAGTACTTTTTATTTTTAAAGGGACTGTTTGATTTTCTGTACAATATAATCTCAACGCTCTTAATATTAGATTGTCTACTCTCGCATTTCTTTTAATTTTTCAGAGTCTTTTTCCAGTTTCAGGAAATGCCAGGTTTTCGATTGTCCATACTAGTGCCAAACTATGTCGCCACTATGACACATATTAACTCTTACATTACACACTGGCACACTTGTGGGCTCCTCAGACTGTGGTCAGCAGACTCCTCAGACCTGGTCTTCCGCGACAACACACGTACGTGTAAAACAAGTGACGAACAACCATGCGAACAAGCAACTATGGACTCGAACCCGCGGTCCTTCCGACCGAAGCGCTGAGTCAACACAGGCTCTAAGGGCTACTCTCGCATAGTGACGCGCCAAAAACAGTGTAACACGGACTTCACAGACAGACTATTGTCAGTTTTTTAAAGTCATTTTTCGCTTTTAAAACAATTATTAACGAAGTGCAGAGGTTTTCGCACGGGTCCAACTAGTCTAATTTATTATCCGAAAAATGCAAAGGAACGAAAGATGCAATTTACGAAAACACTTACCGTCAATTGAGAAATTTGTGTACATCTAAGGGAGTTGTTAAGATCACTAAATATATTTTGTTGGCATATGTTAATGAAAAATACAAATTTCAAAGAGTAAGTAAATATAACATTATATTACGATAAAACTTATAAATAGGGCCCCGAAGTTTGGCAAAATGCCTTTTTGCTAATGTTATATTTTATTGCTTTTAACAATAAGAACTACTTATTGTAATTCTGGTATTGTTTTAATACATTTTTTTAAAATTTGGTTATTTAAGGTCGCATCAACATCTTAGGTCATTAGCGACCACTATTGCTGTTAACGGTATGGTACTATGAGGATGAAACGATTTGATGATGATAAGGGGTGAAAGGACTAACAGAAATACAACCATGCCCGAGGCGGGACTGGAACCCGCGACCCTTCTGTCCGAGATCACTACGACACTACTGCCTTAGCGATCTCGGCCACCGAGCCGACTTAATACATTTTTATTTTGCTTTTTTTGCCCATTTTTGCTTCTGATGCCTATTTTTGACATTTTATCTTAATTTTGCTTCATTCTGCCCTTTACATCATTATTTTGATTATTTTCCCTTTTGGAACTGATCTCGTTCAAATTGGATATTTAAACCTGCATGCCTGAACAACACTAATGAACGACCATATTTTGTCTTTTTGTGGAAGCAGAGATTATGTTAAAAATATAAATGAGAAAGGAAGGTAATACCAGACATGATTTTTCGTTTTTTTCATTGATGCTGACAGGCTTTGCTTCCTCACGATTTCATCCTACTCTACCCCAATCCCATCCTATTGTTGTGCGTGGCCTGCGATCTCTTTTCAGGGCGGCTCTCAGTATGTTATACTCATATCCTTCTCACTGTAGGCAATTACACAAGTTGTAAGAACGAAAAATATAATTCCAATTTCACTAATACCATTTCAAGATTCAAAAGGGAGTTCACAAAAGCATTTTGACGAGATAGAGTCGCGAGTAAAATAAATTTGTAGCCAACGTACCGGATGGCCACGTGGAATCAAGATTTTCAAGAAAATATCATTTCCTTACACGTACACGTAGGTTGAGATGCCTTTTGCACCCCTCATTTATGTAGAATAAATGCCTTGTAAAAATTATGTATTTTCCTGCATATTGTGGGTAAAAGAAATGAATTTACTAGCTCTACTCATAACAGAATATTCACCAATTGAAATTCATTAGCATAACTCGTGACGAAACTCACAATTAACAACAAATACTATGAAACTCGTTGACTCACTTCTTAGAGTGATAATGGGTTCCTTAAATGTACACTTTATAAACCATTATTGACTTTTTTGTGAATACCTACGGATGTTTCGGTTTATAAATTAGACACAGCAGCGTTTGAAGTTTCGAGTAACTGCTGTGGAGTGTCAGTATCGCGAATATCCATTTTGAATTCAGTAGTTACAATCAGTACCAATTACAGAGTAGGAATGTGTGGCCATAATTTGCTACCTTTTTTTCGCGACATACTTTTATACCGGCCATATGTTATACAATCGTTAACGGATCTGGGACTTCCTTTCGATTGAATTATGTCCACATGATGAAAGGAATTACGATTCGTAAGAGAAACATTTTGTACGATCGCAAAAAAAATAATTTCTACTGATACGTTATTGCTTGTTATTATCTTCGACACGGAGCTCTATATTCTCTGCATAACTTACCTGGATCGAGATGATCGTGGTTACGAGGTAAATATGAAAATAGTTGAATGGTGCTATATGTTCTCTTAGGGAGGGAATTATGAAAAGACAAACCGAGTAACGTTAACATCTAATTAATCAGTAAATAAGTAAATATGAATAATTAAAATTGTGTAAAAATAAAATCTTGTACTACGGACGTTCACCGGTTCTAATGATCGAGCGACGACAAAAAGTCCGAGGGTCTTCAAACGGTTGTTTTTTGCACAATCTCGATTGCTTATTGTCCTCTATATATCGGTGTCCTCTATATATCGGTGTCAGGTGTGTCTCTTTACCTCTATCTCAGAAAATAAATCACGTAATTACGGAATTTCGTAATATAAAAATAAATATTATGTGCGGTGTCGTCACGTTTTTTAGGTCTTTAAAGAAAATATTAATTTCACACACGAATAGCATAAATATAAATTCAAATTTTTATGCGATTGTAGAAAATAATAATACAGGCACATAAGTGACATTTCTCAAACACATTTGTTTGATTTCTTTGGCCTTTCGAATAACAATTTCCAGTTGTGAAGCACTCTAATAAACTCTAATACACTCTGAACAATACACTCTAATAAAAAGTTCTACCATACGCTGTCATACGTTTTTATTAATAAACGTTATAATTTTTATTAATAACGTTAAGAAATTATTGTTTTGAGTATTACATTTATTAAGAGTAGAAGTATCTTGAAGTTAGTAAGAGTAGAAGAGTAGAAGTATCTTGAAGTTCACAATACATCTTCCTTCTTCTATCTAATATTACCAACCAGTAAAATCTTGGTTACTTCCTCCATATTATAAAATTGTTCTGCTTGGACTAAGATATGACTAACGGCCATTTAACTTTCTTGTTTACCTTGATAGACAAGATTATAAAATGTTGCAAAAACTGATGTCAAGGTTCAAAAATACCCATTTTGAGGGGTCCTGATATCGAATAGGCAATTTGAAATCAGCAGAAATTATATCGATTTATAAATCAAGGCAATGAGAAAAAGATGTGAAAACTATAGAGGTATTAATGTTTAAAGTTCAATTAGTACACAATATATACAGGCGAATAATTAAAGAAAGAATTGAGCCAGAGATAATCTTATATTGAAGATCAAAGCGGTTTCCAGCTAGGTGTAGACAACATTTTCTGCATTCAAAAAATGTAAGAAAAATAAAGCTTGTGGCACAACCTAATTTCGTGTTACTTTACCTTCAAACAGAATTTAACAGCATGCCCAATACGAGAATTGTCGAGATTTTGGAATAAAAGTGTAGTTTCAAAAGAGTAAACAATATTAAGGCGTTCAAAGAGAGTACAGTGTCGCGAAAGTGAAAGGTGAAGCATCACATGGTAATGATTTAATGAGAGAATGCTCTATATCCCCAACTCCTTTTAATATTAATTTGCCTAAGCCTTGAAAGAATGGAGGAGGAAATGAAGAGTAATGGGAATGCAGATTGAGGAAACAATACTAGATATTATACTCTTTGATAATCCTGCTGTCATGGCTGAGGAAAATGACGATATTAAAAACAGAAGAAATGTTTCGAACGTCCAGGTCTGGAAGGGGAGTTGAAGATAATTGCTTATACTAATAAACATGTAGTGGGAAATTTCGTGTAACTAAAGGACAGATAAGATATCTGGTCCTGATTGATGGTAACTCTTTCACAGGTGTTCGGCAGAAAGCGAAATCTCGTTGACAGTGTCAAATGACTACAAACACTGTGCATTATGAGTTCAATCAGAAGTAAGTGCTACATGTGTAGCTCCGTTGAAGTGGGGAATTTCTCACCTAATTTTCTTTTAGCAAGATATATTGTATCACCTATATACGCTCACAAAATGTAAAATATTATCTAATTTGTTAATTGTCTAATCTGAATTGCTGATAAATGTGACAAAAATACGGTATTTGGTAACAGGATGTGGAAATGAGGTAATAGAAATGAGGTTGAAATTGATAAAATATAATTTTGAAATCATTTTAAAGACTTGAAGTTCACACTTACAGAATAAGTCACAGTTAGTAAATGTATATACAACAAAATGAATCAAGGAAAACGTTTCATTAATATTCAAACCCAATTTTTCGAATTACCAGCTAACAATATCCCCTGGCCGAAGGGATAAAAGGCACTGACTGACTGCGACGTGACGGAACGGCTAATAAAAAATAATAATGCACATTAATGGAGATTACTCCAAGGGCAAAGCGCTCAACGCCCCTTAAGGAGCTTGGGGGAACACTTGTTAAATCAGGAGTGGACACAACAAATAAAAAAAAAAAAAAAAAACTATATATACAATACAATTGAAAGTATTTGTTTCCGCATATGACTCAGAAGTACAGTGTTTTTAACTCAACAATAAAATAGATTAATGATGTTTTAAAGTACGTTAGGTGAAGATGAAAATCAAGCAAAAAATGAAAGTAATATATAATAAATATTTAATACAAAACAACTACAATGACATGGATATCTGCGGAAGGGGGTTCTTAAGTAGATATACAAATGTTTCTACTGTCATTTTGTTAATAAACACTTTGTTACAGTTCAGTAATTTTACTGTTCTTCTATGACGTCCAGAAAGTTGTATGTAATGTAGTGGAAGCTCTGACGATAGTTCTAAGTTTTGCCGAAAACAGTACACAGTGCATTACAATCTACCAAGAAAAACGCAAAATTGGTGAATTGATGGTTTAAGGTTGACGTATTGGGATGAAAATTACTACAAACCTGTATCGCTCGTGGCACTATGATCGCACAGGATTTTAGGTGTCGGAACTTCAGCGCACCAGCTGACCGTCAGAATTGTGGAGCATTTGCTGTGTACAAATGAAGCTAACATCTCCCAAGTTAACAACACCACTCAGACTTGGAAATGTGCACAAAGATGTACTGAAAACAGGCAGCGACGGAATCGAAAAATTACCAAACAAACGGGACTTTCAACGGGATTCTACGCTCCTCAGAACAAAACATTACTGGCTATTTGTATACATTATTTCATTTGTGGGTGCAGGGGCTTTAACCAAATGTTGTATAAATTTTTGTAGAACTTAGTCCCGATATTTCTGTATTTTTCAGAAGCAACTCAAACATATTTAATTGAAAACGGCTCAATTTTTTCTATGAATAATGTTAAATCCACTGTATAAACGCCATTTTCTTGTATTTTTTGTTGATTTTTAAATTACTTAAATCCAGTTTTTAAATTTCTCAGACGTGGATAGTATTTACATTATGGGCAATTTTATTCAGTATCGTATTTGTGATACTGTTTTAAATAATGTTTAATGAAGTTTCTGAAAAACTCAAAAGTTTGGGGTGAAAATGTGCTTCAAAATAGGCATTTTAGAAAAGCTCAAAACGATTTTCTAAAAAAGGCTCCAAATTTTTTCAACACAGAATTTGCACATAGGACTCAGGTTTTGCTCAATATAATATTCATAAAGTCAGATTTTAGGTGAACTATTACAGAAACCGAAAAATTGAAAATATCTTGAAAAAAGTTCATTAAATGACAGCTTTGGAGACAAAACCGAAAGGATAGCCGAGACTGAAGAGATAAGGAATGCTTGTAGCATTCTATTGCACCTCTCACACAAAAATGCCACATTCTGAATATTTGAATTATAGAATTTACTGTCCTTTGTAGTCGTCGTCGTCCTGACATCGGCGTGTAAATGGAACGAACATGCTTGATCCGAGGCTCGGTTCAGCGCTCCAGGAAGTAGATATGAATATGTTTTTAAATTTGAAAGGATAGAACACAAAACTCAGAGAATAAAATACACACGAATTAAGGCAGGACTTAATATTAATAATTTCATTATGTATTAGAACCTCGAGCTTAGGTTGAAGATTTTCACGTGATAGTCGATATCTTAGTAGGACAGAGTTGGAGTAATACGGAAGTATATGTTTTCTTGAAGCACTGCTGGATTTAGAAATAAATTTGGAATTGTTGATATAATGTGCGATTTGTTTTTGTAAAGGTTTACCAGGTATATAACGCACTAAGTGAATTCGTCTCGTACATATTGAAACATGCCCACAAACTGCTCACAGTGTGGGCGTTTTGTCGTAACCCGTTTCGAAGTTATATTGCCATGGGCGCCAGGAAAAGGTTACGATAATATTTTGCTCTGTGTGCTTCAACGAAAACTAAATATTGTCCCGCTAGCTGGGTTGATGGGTTGCGTCTGAAATAATCGCTATTACCTATTGATAACAAATATTTTATAATAAACAAATATTTTACCTAGGTACTTATTAGATCGAATTGGCCAATTAAAATAGTTTTTTTTCATTCAAAAAGAAACATAAGATTTATTACTTATTGCAACACAAAAACTGTCCTTTGGTCACAACCTTTTTACTGCACTATTCTTCGCGCGCTCTTGATCGACGTCGCCACGATGTTTCTGTTCTCCCCGGTGATGCGAATTCCAGAGTCGAAGTAGCGCGTTCTTCTTTCCTGTTCTTCCACGTGAACGTTGCAACACGTTGAACGTGCCACTGATCCGCACTACTTCAAATGTTCGTAGTTCTAGTTCGATTAAACTTGCAAAAATAATACTTCTAATTATACTTCTAACACACTGTAAATTATTCGGAGTCCGACGTTCCTCAATCTCATGAAAAATTCCAAGTTCCAATTACACAAATTATCTATCCGCGAGCGACCCGCACAGCGTCACCACATATGACAGAATGTCCGTTTTCTTATTACTGCTCAGCCCTCCAAACCTCAGATTCCCCCTTTCTACTGTTTTCTTCTCAAAAAATCAGGCATACTTCCGCAGTAGTTGCTCTCTCCAACCAATCCCCAAATCGTTTTTAAATCTGACTAGCCGCTCCGTCACTTTCAATGCCAGATGAATATTTATTTATCTTGACTACGACTTAGGCGCAGCTGCTAAGGCACATATATTCCTATTTAGTACCCTATGCCATTGCACCCATTTACGACAAATAACATTTAATAAAATGACTCACATATTGGTATGTCACAATATATTCAAAATATGAGAGATCCGTATATTATACCCCAAATGATGAATATTGTTTAATAACTTTTTCATTTATTTATTGAATTTATTGAATGTCTACAATGAAAACAGAAACATTAAGAAAAACATTTTTGAAATTTTATTGAGAGAAAACGAGATTTTGTGTATAGAAATAGACCCTGAGCTGTGACCTAACTTATACATTACTATCTGTATTGCTTTCACTATTTTTCCTCGTGATTACAGATGATTTGAACTTGTGCCTGAACTAAAAAAATATATGTGTCATTAGTATTTACATATTTCAAACTTTGTCAGAAAAATTCAGGAAATAGTGTGTTTAAATGTTTAATTTTAGTTCAGGCACCAGCTATGTATTTTTGAATTGTCACAAAAACAAGTATTAGAGGGTTATCTTACACAGAACCGGGGATGTTTGAGATTGCCAATACCAGCCAAAAAGTCAACTTTCAGGAAATTGCTTTCAAGTTGTAATGTAGAAACCCCAAGGTTATAGGTTTTACCTTCTTTTCTGTCTACATCTATTATTTTTTCTTCGTAAATGTCTTCTATGATTATATTATGTTGTTTTTTAAAAAAAGGGGCTTGGTTCCCGTTTTTTCAAAAGGGGCAAGGTTACATAAATATCCAAAACAATACAGATGGATCGTAGAATAAAACAGGTTTCACCGTGTTAAAAATAATATACCAAAAGTTCTAATTCTCTTAAAAGTAAAAAGAACTGATTTTCTGACATTTTCTGTGCGAGATATAATAAACCTTATGGTAGAAATAGTTTTCTAACAGTTTTCTACATCATCAATATTTAATAACGGTTGACCTCGGATGAGAAGTGTTATTTAATATTGATATGCATTTTTCACTGTCAATATACATTTATATGTCTAATTATTCATTTAACTAATAACATTTCGAAAAAACAAAGTTTTAAAATTACTTCTAATAATATTTACAGAAAAAGTACAGTGTTGTACCGCTTTCTCTAGGTCTTCCGACAACATACTTCTGGATTAAACCTGCTGTGATACACAGATGTGAGTGACTGCGTCGTCAATTTAAGTTGACGGTGCGGGAATCTGGTTTGCTAATGCGTGTTTCTGTCGCTTGGATTCCCGAGAGCCGGTTTCCAGTCAATTGCCTTGGCAAGTTGCTACTCAACACTCGGATTTCAGGAATCCTTGCGATGTTCCACTAGCGATAAAGGCTGATTGCGAGCTGTTTGAATGAAAATTGTAGAACTAATTTCACAAGAACAAATTTTATTCGGGCAAATTTTACCTTTGAATTCCGGGTAAATAATGTTACCAACAACAATTTTGTAAACATTAGCCTAAAAGGAACACGTTTGTATATACGCTTATAGTTACGCTGGTTTCACAGATATGTAACCCATTCAGATTTTTTAAAATTTTGTATAATGATACTACCATAGTGTAATGTTAACTTACAATTCCTTCAAGATATAATACAATGAATTTGCTGATTTCTTCTCACATTATCTTACATTGTTTTACAAAGATTTTCAGAAGTCCACTCCCGAAGAAGTCAAAACATATGCTTGGGAGTAGTGACATCAATAATTGTAATGGTATTGTAACTATAAATAAGCAACAATATATTTAAAAAATATAACTAATGTTGAGAAAAAACACAATCCGCATAGGCTCAAAGAGCATATAAACATTTTAAGAACGATAGGAAAATGTTCAAATGATATGAAAAATACAGTACATAAAGTAACCACGGTTTTAGAAGTAGTATCCAATGTACGTATTTTTAAACTTAAATACGTTCATTCCATCTAGATGTAGATAATTTGTGCTGATAATCAGACAGTTCTCTGTTTTCGATCTTTAGAAAACCATGCAATGAAGTGCTTAGCAACAAGATACAACAATGTTGACAACAAAAAAGGTTATTACTTTACCTTTGCGCAGTGGCAATACCATAACCAATGAAGGTTTACTGAGGTGTGGTTATTGCTAGTTGAAAACTATTAAAAGAAACTGTTTTACAAAAATTAATCAATACATCGGTACCAACTTGAAAACCAGAGGAAGGGGGTAAAAAGTTTATGCAGAGCTATTTGTTAAGAAACATTGTTCTTTTTAATATTTTGTAGCATTGTCCGTTGCGCCAGATGCATCACGTAACTTCGCTGACCTGGATTTCACAACTTTGCATATTTGAATAAAGAAGTGAACCATTTTTCTTCACCTTCTTTGAATCCATTTTCTTTGCAATTTTTGTTTTGAATATATTGTTTCCTGGTTTCTTCAAAATGTTCAAAGTATTTACTTTGGGAACTAGGGGAAAAGGCAGTGGTAGTGGTAGTGACGAATCAAGTTTTGTTTTGAAACAGGTCATTATCGTGCTGAAATATATTGCTTAGCTTTTCCAAATTCGAAAATTTTACTTAACACTGAAAACACAAATTTGGCTTTGAGTGTCCATGTATAAAATAATTCATCACTCCATTTATATATAATCTACAATTGTCCCATACTGGCACGTGTATGTTCCCACACGGGCACAAAACATCGCCTTGTTTGACGGTGAGAATTAGGTTTCGTAGCTCCAGCTCTATCTTTTCATCTTTCAAACCATGTATCTCCCATGAATCGTCACTTGAAAGGTAGACATGTGCGATTTATTGTCATAATATTTTCGTCTTATTAAATCAGTATGCAATGAAAGCGTGTGCCGATGATTTCAGGTTTCAGTCGTCCTGATATCTCCCGTATGAATGATCACTCGTTGTATCCATGGACTATCCATTTATATTCGGCGACAGTAAACACCCTCTTCGAACCATTTCACCACAGTGATGCATCCTCAGAGCTCAGACGACAACTGACAGCGAAGGGACGCGTGTGACTGAAGGAATATTGAAGAAAGTCGCAGGCCTCTCATTACTTTCCAAGTTTCTAAAACGTAATACATGTTATTAAATATTTACTTCCATGTGTACAAAGACTTCTTGCACCCAATTTTGACGCGAGTACATCTTTTTATTGCGTCACAGGAATTTTGTTTCTCTTTGTGAAACTATTTTTGTTGAATTTTGTTGCTGTCGAGGGTGTTGTATCTTGATGTTTACTGTCAATGCAGTTTGAATTGACCCAAAAGAGAGAATATCTATCTAGACGTCCACCCACTGTATACACAATCAAGAAAGTGGAGTTCCAACTCAGTGATCTCAAACTACAAAATCAATATCGATGAAACTTTTCGTTAGCCCCGTTTGAACTTGTGGAAAAATGTAAGCTATAATTTACTGCCATAAGCATTTATTTACAAAATAAGAAATCACCCGAACGTTTTTCTACTATTACGTGACATATTCAGGAATGCTTAAATGAAGCAGTTAAGTTGCACGCCACGAGACAAAGACTAAGAACTACGTCAATGCAAAGAAATGAGAAATGCGTTGAAGCATGTACCGAGTGAGGCAGCTACGATTGTCTCAGCAAATATTTTCCAAACGGCTTGAGGTTTCGTAATGCGGTTTGGGTAAGATGCTGTAGATGATATAACATATTTTGTTTTTTTGTTACTAACATTTTTATTTTCTCTCGAACTTCAGAGAATGTTCTGTAATGCTGTGGGAGAAAATCGGAGAATTTTCCGTCCGTCCCTCTTGCCTGCCGAAATTAAATCCGTTCGTCCCTTCTCCCTGCCGAAATTGTCTTTCAAATTCTTTTTTTTTTCACGAAGTCCTATGGCATTATGGAATATTTTATTGTCATCCGACGAATATTGTCATATTCGGACATCCTTTTAGTGTCTTATAAAATTTTTGAATGCTGCCTTGAATGAAAATGAAAAGAAAACTGATAATCATGTTATAAAGTATGTGGAATAGCTTCATCTTTAATGTTGTAGATATGTGTGTACATGTTGAGGTAAGAAACGGAACGATTTTTAAATGTGTGATTCATATTTATCAAAATAAATAAACGGTGTTCAGAAATGTTCTTTTGAAAAATATGTAATTGTAAAAAAATAAAACCGGAAACTAATTGTAATCAATCCATTAAAACGTTCCTTCAGAATGCTTTTGTTTGCGTAAATGTATTTCGTTTCTCAAGCTTGAAATATAATTATAATCAACTTTCAATGGAATATTGTTTGTCTTCTGAGCTACTTTTGTTAACCTTTCAAAGCAGGAATTAGGGATGTTGGTGTATTAATCACAGGTACCAATGCACGTCAACCGGCAGATATCATTTGATTCATAGTTTTCAAGTCTGCTGCCAAGGCCAGTTAATTTGCCTGATTTTCTACACACCACATCCATAAAGAGGAATTCCTGATATGTTATTCAGGATATAGTGTTCTTTAATTATATGGATCAAAAAATTCGTAATCTCGTATCCTTATTTGAAAAGGATTTGGTGCTTGATCGGTTTGTGCCAAAAAGTGTACGTGCCGGCTGGATAGCCGAGGATGAAGGTAAAGTCTGAAGGGCCGTAGCTGCCTCGGCTCGAAGGGTCGCGAGTTCGAATCCCGCCTCGGGCATGGATGTTTGTGAGTGTTTATGTTGTCCTTACGTGTTCTCCCTACAGTTCTCCCTACAGTTTTAAAACTCAGTGGTCGACCAAAGATGTTTAAAAGTGACCTTAAAAATTAATTTAAAAAAGTGTTCGAGAAGGCTGGCAAACCACCACAGGCCACTTCTAAGGGCGCAATTCTGAAATTCGAATACTTCACTCTCCACCGTGATTTGGGCTGAATTTCATTTTGTTGAGTGGTTGAGGTGGCTCAAGGCATCAACTGATGTCACTGCAAGGCCTCTGACCGGGAGGTTCTAGAGTTTCTCTTTCGACGGAATCATAATTTCGACACTAGCTTTTCAGCTAGGTCGAATTCAGTGGCTGTCTGGAGGAGAATTCGAGCGGCCCGCTGCGCGTCCAGTAGTTTCTGCACTTTCTGCAGGAATGCGCAGTTGGTGACCCGAAAACTGACGTACGAGTCGGCGCCGAATCTTCCCATCTAACAGAACACCGCCACCTCTTGATAAAAGCATGCACTACACTACGGGACTAATGACAGCAGCAGTTGACGCGCCCGGAAACACGAAATAATCAATCCAACAATAGGCGTTGAATACTGTGTGAGATTTTTCGCCGCAGATCTCAGCCCGTCTCTTCTACTCAATGCAACTGCGGCGCCCGTGTCGATGTGACGCGGGTATGAATGCGTTGGAGAAGCAGGAAAAAGCTTACTTTTCTCGAGGATGAAAAATTTCGATGGAAAACCGATGGCACCCATCTTCCTAAAAGTAATAAGAACCTGCATGTCTTTTTCTAATTAAGAGACATACTGTATATGAGAATTTAAGAAAGTTCACATTTCATTGCAGGTATCTGTAGAAGCTTTTTCTCCCTTGAAATATTTCTTTTAACTCATAGAAACAAAATGAGTATGGATGATACATTATTACGTTTCGTTGTAAGAGACAATAGATTGGTATCAGAAACATATGTAATTTGTGGATATTTGGTGAAATTACTCATGTAACTTTTACAAAATATTAGTTGTTTTTCGCGAAACGTAGTCGCTTAAGTAGTTTCACGTTACAAGTAATATTGGTATTTTTCGCGTAATTGGATCTATAGTGTAATATGAAATTAATTTTATTGACATGCCCACGACTCCCGCATCACCATCCCTTACCCACAGCCCTATCTGCCCGCGTGCTCATCCGCTCCATCTCGTCCTGCTCCGCTCTCCGCATGCAAAACGCCTAATTATTACGAGTTGCACATTTTCCTTCTTTATATTTCTACATTTTTTTTTCTACAACCCCCCTTTCACCCCTCTGTTAAAGGATTTTGAAAATCGTTCCTTCTTTGTTACGAACATCGAATAACGTATAACATGGCTGAACATTCAGATAACGTATTCCAAATCTTGTGCTTTTGATTGAGTTGTTTTGCCACTGCGTTAATATGCCGTTTTGTCGTGTTCCTTCATACCAATCATAAATTATTTCAAATGTATCGATATATCGTTACATATTATTTATATAATATATAAAGCATATTTATATACAAACATATATATACATATACATTAATGATGAATGTAAAATACTCATATCGTTGCCATCCCTAGGAGGTGTTTTTATAGCCCGTCATAAACACCCGTATCGCTTCTAATGAACGCTGCCTTTTGGAGACCTTTCGATCCACCTGTCCCGCGGAGGTCGCTAGGCGCTGGAGCAAGAGGTCGCGGAGAGAAAGGTCACTTGGCCACCGCTGCTAGCGCCGCCGTGGCCGCCTAGCCACCCGTGAAACCTGTTGTTCGTGACACACTGGCACAGCTTAAGCAAGAATCCACACGCGAATTCACGTTGCTGAATTAATGACCTCATACAGCTGTTCGGTGTCTTAAAATTATACTTTCCTTTACTTTCTTCATTTCATCTCAAAATGATTTCATTTACGCCCAAAACCTATTAGAAGAACATTAAAATTAGTATTGTGATGATTCATCACAATGTAAGCGAAATGTAAACAAATTACGTATAAATTACAAAGATGAACGGCATCAACAATGGGGAATTTAAAGGAATTATATGGCGATTTATAAATAATGAGAATATAAAGGAAGGGCAATGTGACTAATAGAAAAATAGTGGAATTTGTGGCGAGTATAGTATCAAACGAATACGGGAGAAATTTCCATGGTTATATAAATAAATAAATAAAAAAATAAATAAAAAAATAAATAAAAAAATAAATAAATAAATAAATAAATAAATAAATAAATAAATAAATAAATAAATAAATAAATAAATAAATAAATAAATAAATAAATAAATAAATAAATAAATAAATAAATAAATAAATAAATAAATAAATAAATAAATAAATAAATAAATATTAACTAAATTTCGCTACAAAACGCAAGATCTATAGTTCATGAAATAAGTAAATAAGATCCTTAGACGGGCTTAACCAATTAGAAATGAGAAACGCATGCGAGGAAGGGGAATGTTTGCGCGAACATACAGGACTGGTATCTGAGGAGACAGAAGAATATAGCCTGTCAGGAACAAGGAGGCAGAACGATTCTGATGCGGTAACAACGAATGGGAGTAAATGTGATTCAAAAGGGAGCATGTTAACACGAGTATTATAAGAAGACCAAGTGTTATAGTAGATTTTAATAATTTTAGACTTAGGGCGGTGAAGGATATATCCTTTACATGCGTACAAGGTAGGAGTAAACGGGAATATTTAAATGTTTAACAGGGTTACTGTTGTTATTGTTTTATTGCCATTGTTAAGGAAAGTGCTATGTTATTGTATGTTCTTGTTTGGTTGAAGAATAAAATAAGGAGATTGCCATGTTTGATTGATTTTGAAAACAGGTATTATTATTTATGGTAAAGGTAAGGAAAATTCTCGAACGCGAAATAAATAGATAAATATTTCTTACGAAAATTTTCGTAACCGTGAATCCGTACGGATGGTCATGTCAATTCAAAGAAACAAATTTCCCAAGACGGATAGACCTCGGCATATAAACAGGGGAAATGTTAAAGTAAATAAATAGAGAAAATATCGAGGGATAAAAGTTAGGTTTTTGATGGTAAATTACCCAGGTAGTATGAGGAAAATCTGCTAGAGTATAATAAACATGAATAGAAAAACTGCTTTAATGTAAGTCGAATATAAGTAGGAGGGGAAATATTGAAACTGGTACGCTTTTTCTGTCTGAAAAAGGTCACTTGATAAGTGGATCTGTAGATGAAAATGTAAAAAGAAAAAGATATATAGTTGATAAAGGATTTTGAATCCAAAATATTGAACAAAATGGAATAATGAGTATAATACTCCAGGGAATAATTTTGTAACAAATAATTTTTTTTACAATCATAGGTATCAATGGAGACACAGAAAAATAATGGCATTTGAAAGAGAGACCTTAAAGAAACTAAGCTCAAAAACAACAACTACAACAACAAGAAGTAATAAATATCTTAAATGAGATTTGTGAAGTGTTTTATTTGAAGCATAATTACCTGTTTTTGAGACACAAACGCTGAAAGATACAGGTACTTTCAAATTGAGATGTCAATGAAGGATTGTCAATGGAGGAACATTTTGGTAATAGAAGGTTGAAGGATTAGGATGAGGAGAAGGGATGATGTGTAGCGAAAATTAGGATAGAAAATTGCCAGAGGGACAGCAAAAACGTTGTTCTGAGAGACATTCATTAAGACAACAACGTAGAGAGAAACGTTCATTAAGATCTGGCTGTGAACAAAATTAATGGAAAAAGATGATAACTCAATATCAAATTTAGACCTTTCTATTTTAATAAATCGAATGTATTGCATTGGGAAAAATTCAAAATAAAAGACCTTAATTAACCTTGATTTCAGTTGAAAACTAATGGTAAATATTTTGTGTCCGTGTAATATAAATATTGCACATGTAAGATGTATGAATGTCTTGAATATTTTCCTCAGAGATCATATTCACCAGCATCCAAGTGATGAAAGTCAATAATTTACCGATGATTTTCAGGCGAGAAGGCCTGCGATCGCAGAAACGTGACGTCGAAGACATTTTGGTGTCAATGATTGGGTGGCAGTTGATAAGACGAGCCTTTTAACCGTCTTTCCTTGACTTCACCCTGTGCAAGCATCAGAAAACTGTAATATACCAGAAATAACAGGTATTATATTTCAACGTGTAGCTAATACCAGTTGGTTATGTAAACGAAAAAGAAGTACAGAGCTGACCTTTCAAGTTCATTCGAATGCATAGCCAGGAGATTACGATGCGACTTGGAGAGAAAGCCGTCGTCGATGCAGCATAATTGCTCAGTGGCGGCTGTTAAACAGGTTTCCAGATCGATCAACTCTTCCAAATATTATACTGTAGATAATCATCGTGGAGTTTTTGATATACACACGCCAGAAAACCGAAAAAAGGAATGGAATAAGGTCACCATTGTTCTAGTGGAAACAGACAAATGTAGAATGACAAGAAATGTGTAAAAAATAATATGAAAATAGCGGAATAAGATACAATAAATATAAATTTAGATGGAGGGATACTAGAATAAGGTAAAACTTCGAGATATTCACAGATTGACATGTGATAACGAAGCTACAGCGCGGAGCTGCACAGCTCGTAGCCAACTTCAGCCAGACCGCATTATTGAACCGGCACTCGCAGTGAATCTGATGTAACGGAGTGTGTCAGTTTGTTGCGCGACACAGACTCATCATCAGAAATGGAGATCAGTCAACCCTTTTTAACCCTCCATCAAAGAAACGACGCCCTAAACAACCGCGATGTGCAGTGCCGCAAATGGAGTCATGTGCGAATACGCAAGGCCCCGCCCAGGGACAGAATGTAAGATAGCTCAGAGGTCCTCTCAATTTAGATTTTTTATTGATTGATTGATTGATTAGTGATTCCGAGTGCGCGTCAACTGCTAAGGTCATTAGTCCCGTAAGTGGAGTGCACGTTTTCTCGGGAGATGGTGGTGATCTTCCCCCGCTGGATGGTGATATCCGGAGTTAACCTACCGTCGGCTAGGGGGGGGGGTCGGGTATATCCCATCAACAGGGTATCACCCTATCTGGGACAAGCTCTAAGCTCCCAATAGGTCTTCCGGCAGATATGGTAGTGTAGTACAAAGTGTAAAGTGTGTGTATGTAAGGTGTGATGATAGGGCAGGAGGAAGGAGCACGGCGCGTATGGGAGCCCCTTGTGTCTACAACGCCACAAGTCTTTGCTTCGTCAAAGACAAGTCCCCGGGGTGACCACCATGCCTTTTGGCTTTTATCCCCCTCGACGCGCAACGCCGACGAATGACGGCCAGTTAGCCGGAACCCAGTTTGTCTCGCGGCCACCTCCCCGCATACAATGCCTGGTGGGAGCCGCTGCTAGGTCAGAGCTCTAGCTTTCCAGGCTATGCAGTTCTAAACAATGTGCCACTCACATCCAACGGGAAGCATATAAGCAAACAGCACATTTATTTTGTATTTATTTATTTATTTATTTATTTATTTATTTATTTAGTCAAAAACTATACGTGACGTATGGGGAAGAAAATCATCTGCGCACGCTTTCTTGAAGTTTCAACAATTTAATAGCCGATTGAAAGATGAGAAAAATAATAATAATAGTAATAATAGTTACAAATTTAAAAAAGCGAGGATTAACATTTCCAAAAACTAGATATTTTCGTTGCCAAATTATAGAAAACTTATTTTAACGGTACAGGAACAAACAGATTGATTTTTTCTGTATTGTTAACAAAATAAGCTTCACCCCTAAGCTCTACTACCGCACAAGCAAAAGGAGGTTCAACAAAACGTGCATAGTGAAGCTACATTTTGTCAAGCAAATCGAGGGGCCATCTCAGCATTTGCTCAATGGATCAGGGAAACTGGACAAAAACCCGATCGAGATGAGGGTCATTGACCCGGAAGTACATTATTTGTCACAGGCATGTTGAGTCTTTTTTAAAATTATATAATGCAAATGTACACTAATTCATTATACTATATCTTGTTTTTGTTAAAGTAAACATTATTTTTCTTTTTGACGATCAGTATAGTCTCCAATTGTATAGAAACAGTTTTGCAGCAGAAAAGATTTTACTTTTAACTTAAATTTGTGTACCAATTTTAATTGTTTAATTTCATCAATGCGTTGTAAAGTGACGTACATGTATTGTATGTGAATTTCTTGCAGTGAGCTGTTGATACTGACACTTGATGAACATGATTTCTACGTCGAGTGTCGAGTTGTTGTGGAGTGTATACTACTACGAGCGAGTATAAATATCAGTATTACATGAAAATAAGTTCCCACCGTTAAGTAAGTCAGTTTTGACATATACTACAGACTCATAAATAAATAGGCAAGGCAATGGTAAGATTCCAATCTCAATGAAAAGAGGTTTACAGGTATCACGTGGATGGGATTTTTCATTCGGATAATTGTCTTTTGGAATCTAAATGTCTGGGTACTACATAATGAGCTTCCTCGAAATATTTGGCCATATCTCAGGCAGCAATATACATTTCAAAAATACACGCAACTAGCTGCATGAAATCTGACAGGATTTTAAAGAATGCATGACATAATGAGCTTAATTTAGAGTTTAATTCTGTTAAATGTACACTCTCCTCAGAAAAAATGTCGGGCAAAATTCTATCTTCCACACCACGCCGACAAACTTGGACACCCCTTGGCCAGGGAGAGGGCAGGAGGACATTGAGCCAATCGCTGAGTAGAACCACAGTTGGAAATGTGTCGGCAGTGAACTTTAAAGACATAAGATCGAATCCCAGCGAGTAGAAAATATTTCCTGCTGGAATAGGTGTTTTTTTTGTTTCTTTTTTGTAAGTTCACGTAGTCCGTATTGTATATTGCGTAGCGATTACGAATAAGACGAGAAAGTGCATGCTGTGAAAATACAAGCATCACTTGTTTTGAACATATAACACTGTATAAATAGTTTGTATAAGTAAGATAAACTTTATTTAGGTGAATAAACTTAGACCATTCACTTTGATTGTCAGAAGTCAAACTGAGCAAAATTGGATATTATCGTCATAAGAGTTATTATGTCATATATCCAGTGCTTTATTTTAAATCTTGGGTCCCTAGACATATAATTATTTTTAATAGCAATAGTTATATAATATTTAGTATTTTTCCGAGAAGCGGAACATGGTGCGTCGCGTTCAAACAGAAATCCAGCCCTGTATCTATGCTTCGTTAATACCAAAAATAATAATTTGCGTACTGCAAGTAATGTTAGAACAAACCCACGACTGAACTGTTGACATAAGTACTGTCAGATGCCATCTTTCGCAGGACAATGAGTCAAATTTAAACAAAAATTATAGTTTCAATGAATTTTGATTAATTGCGTGTAACTTTCTATGATATTCAAATGGTAATATTTTATTAGAATATTCAATAGGTTAACAATTTCGGCTTAAGAGTCTTGTTTGATAATTCTCCAATTTCGTATTGTAATAAGATATCTTATGATACTCATGTCGTAAATAACTATTTCGCAACAATTATGGTTAATGTATTTGTCTAGCAGGTTTTGTATTATTCTGAGAAACTTGATCATATGTATCACATGTACTATGCGATTCACACTGGAGCACATGAATCACAAAAAAGTATTTAATAATATAATACTTGCTGATGAATCAACGTTTCATTGATAAATTTACTTTCAAAAATTTTCTTTAATTTGCATATTTATAAATATTTATCACATGCAATTACATGTTTATTAAACAAGATGGCATTATATGAAGTAGAGACATTGTTTTGTTTGACATTCAACTTCAGATTCTCCCCCAACATCAATTGCTACTCACAATTACATTATAATTTTCTCTGCTTATCAGTTTTTTAATCTCAGACCTCCAGTGAAGACATAGATCAAATAGTATTAGATATTTACAAATTATAACGTGAATAAATGCTTATATTTATTTAATATGTTTTATAATAACCTGAAAAAATATCTGTTTTCTGTAGGTTTTGGGGTGTTAAAAACATTCAAATAGTAAAACCAATGTTAAGCTGGTGATCATTAACATGGTTTATTTGATATTTTCTTAGGAGTGATTTATAATGGTTAAACGTTTTCAACGATTGCACATTAGATGCCTTGAACGACCCGTTTCGTTTAATAAACAGCTATGTTCTCCCTCTACAGATGGTCGTCAAACTTCGAAAGGTTTCGGTAGTTTCGTAGAATGGAAAGTAGAGTCAACAAGCAACCTTCGAACTCTGACGATACTGAAATATAATCCTACAGGTTGGGGAAGGAGTAATATTATACGACCAGAAGTTCGTTCAATGTATTTTCACTGGAAAATGCTACGGCATTGATATTTACTAAACTGTAAACAAACGGTAAATCTCTTTGAATTGTTATAACATCTTTTTTATTTTCTTTCAGTTGTAACAACTCGTTTTACCAAGTACGTGTCTTGGAATTGAGAAGTATTTATTTTCAAGCATTTAGGAATTCATGAAATTTCATTGAAACGTTCGCCAATCTAAAAAGCGTTTTAAATGTATATTAAATAAAAATAATGTTGTTTAAAACTATGTATTAACAATGCGTAGATTTAGCTCATGATGCTTTTAGCTCTGATTTGAATATTATACAATGAAATCATCAAAATAACAGTTTTAGAAAGATGATCCTGACTTATTGAATGATAAATTGAATTAGAAATATTAACTTAAAGTTTATATACGTTCATTTAAAGAAATTTCTATACTTGTGTAAATATTGTGATGTGTGATTCTCATGTGATTTTTCAAAACACAAAATAAATATTTTTTATTTTCTACAGCTATTCGGTTGCTCAACATCCCTTTGATAGAATATCAGAAACACTCATTTCGACGTAATGCACATTCAAAAATAATGTTTATATAATCAGTTTCCTCTTTATTTGATGAATATATCGACTTGCAAATTGCAACATTTAAAAGATAATATAAAACAAAATAAGTTATATTCATACTCGCCATAAAGACGGATTGCGTAATTAAATTGTACAGAATTTGTTATAAGCTAAGTGTTTTTAAGTGTAGCAAGCAAAAGCGCAACATTGGAGAACTGTTTTTTTCAGTATGCTTGTGTTAAGTGAAAACAAATGGGGTCATTCTAAGACGTTAATTTCTTATAAACAATTACATATATTTCGAGAACGAAATGTAATGCCTCGATCAATTCAGGAAAATGATATCGCGTTTAAACGCCACTCCAAATGAGACAAAGAAAATTGCAAAAAGTGAAAATTTATAAACAATTTCCAACTTTTGCAAATCTAAAGGGGGAAGAATCTCCCGATGCCCCAAAGCCGAAAATTGAGAATTAAAAATTTTGCAACAATTTTTTAATTTTATAAACAAATTCGAAATATGCGTTAGAACGACCGGGAAGAGTCCGCAAATTGTGTACCTGAAATGAGCATCTGAAAATTGCACTTCGAGCTGGAGTTACAAATCGATTGCTAAACGTTAGATCAATTGTACTAAAATGCTGAATATTTACAGGTTAATTGACAATAATTCTGGACAGAAACCCCCGCTGGCTCTTTTTCGTCGTGGCGAACGTGCGAGCAAACTCTCTCCATCGGTAGGAAATATGACTTATTTCCGCCTCGTGCGTAAACAACTGGCCCCCTCCCAGGCAGCGTCCTTTCCCACCCGCCCGGGATGTTGCACCCGATTACAGACAACTGTGGTTCTACCTGCTGGCGATTGTTCAGCATCGTCCCTCCTCCTGCCCTCCCAGGCCGAGGTGTCAGGTTGTCGGCGCGGTGTGGAAGTAAATTTTGCCCGACATTTTCTGTGAGGAAGTGTACCTTCCATTGAGGTTTGATTGAATTAGAGACCTAGAAATTTTGTTATATAACATCAGCTAATTGCATATTGTTCATTTTTAAATGGAGCATACGATTGCCGATTGAAACGCAAAATTGCATTGAAGAAGTTTCTCCTTCGTTAACTATTAATTTGTTATTACACAACCAATTTGGAAACTTCTGGGGTGTACTATTTTCCGTGATATGTTTAATGAAATAAAATTAAATTAATGAATGAAATTGTTTGAATGAATGAAATTGTTTAATGAAATGAAGCTTTGAGAATAATAAATTATTTTTTCATTTATGTCCAATGGCGTTATAAACTGCCTCCCATGATTCTTTTCAGCAAATAGTCCACGTAAATAATTTTATGTAACTGTACTAAATACTGCACATGCGTGTTTTATTTATTGTGTCAGTATTCATGTTATTAGTAATTGTAAGGAATTTTTGCATCGTGGTCACTGTAACCTAGATTATTCGTTATTATTTCATATCTAGTTGTGGTTTTGTTAGTTATAATTTGATCTATTGCTGTTTGTGATTTAAGAGTATTCCGTGTAGGTACGTTCACTGTAATATCTAAATTAAAAGAATGAATTAAATTGAGAAACTGCTCTTTTTCGTGGGATTCGCTCAGAAAATCAATATTGATTCTCTACATACAACAATGGATTACTAATTTTGTTCAGAGTTATCTCTAGATTTTCTAAGAAATTGAAATAATCTAAAGCTCGCTTTGTTGGAGGTCTGTAAGAGTACAAGTAAAGATAATTTTGAGTAATGATAAGATGTACAACTGTTATTTCAAAAACTTTTTCAATTGGATATAAATTGAATTCTGGCAAGAAGGTAGAATCAATATAATTTCTTACATAAATACACGAACCTCCGTAAGTAGGGCCTTTATTTGATTCCCTTGCTCTACAATAAGATCCTGCAAGGTAAAAACTAGGAATTTGGAGTGTGTTTAGATCATTATGAGATAACCAATGTTCTGTAAAGCAAAGAACATTCATTTGACTGAGATCACACTCTAATGCTGTCTCGATAAATTCAATTTTATTTGAAAGAGTTTGCACATTATGATGCATTATTTGAATCTTTTGCATGTACCTACACGGATGCTTTTTCTACTGCATCTGACTGTAGTCCTTATTTATTTATCTCATTTTTACCTACATTATTGCGTATCGAAGGAAGTATCGTGTCCCAGCAGTGTTAGGTGAGGAAGCAAGGAGGTTACAGATGTGGGGAATGAATAATGGGAGAGGTAGCTAGGGTAAAGTTTCAAGAGGATAAGGTGGTGATGGAATTTTTGAGATGGAAGAGAACTAGGAGATGTAGGTGGGGATGAATATTGGTGGGATACACATGTGTTCGGCAGCGAGCTTCCTGATTGGCTAGCAGGCGCGGGCTATGAAATCGCCGAAATTCGTATATTCTTTCTACAGGCGATTGAAGGTTCATTTAAAGCGCTGTTTTATCATTTTGGAAAGTGCATATACACTTTTTATTTGTACTATTTATTCATGCGTTTATTCCGTTTTTCCTATTTTATATTTTTTTTTTCTTAATTTATTCACATTCATACAAATATAATTGTTCTTTGACATTAGGTGAATCAAAGTTTTATTTTGCTCATGCCTCCATGTTTGTAATGAGCCGGTAAAAAATGTTTAGTTTTGAGGAAGTAAATGTGGCAAAACAAAAGAGACTGAATAGGTTTAACGACAAAGTTTACTCAAATAGTATTTGATTTTGAGCAAAATTCAAATAAAATTAACTTAGTTGCTTACTGAAAATTGTATTTAAATATCTACTGAACGTCACATTTTATATACATTTTATTTTATTACATTATATTAATAATATTAACCCAGGAAATGTGATTTATTTCAGGAGGATAAATACGTTTAGTAATATCAAGGTTTCTAATTTCTCAATCATGTTTTCCAGAACTCATTTTAAATTTTTTCTATAGCATCTAAATGAATTTGAACACATTTTGTTAAGTATTTTTAATAGTTTCGTGCCTGCAATATTTTAATCACATATAAAATTCAACTATAAATGATTGATCATGTGCTTCATAATATTGAATTAATGAATTACACATAACTTTTGTGAACACAGGCAAAAACAACCCCAAAACAGCAAAAATGACGATAGTGTAAATATGATACAGGTGACTAACTATATGTTGTGTACAAAGAAAATCAGGAGGTGAAGACAACAGTTCTTTCATAAACAACTTTATTATGGCCAAACCACAATCAAAATCTAGTCCAGAAATACAGCTGGTCAAAAACAAAGTTCCAGAGATGTACCCTATTCGAAGCAAAGTCCGCCGGAGAATGCTACCGCGCACGCACGTCAACAAGAACTTCTAACTCACACAAACTATCGGCTTCCTAAACAGCCACTGTCTACTGCCCGGCCCGGGGCCTTATGCGCCCCCGCATGCCTCCGTGGCGGGAGGATTCGGGGAGCGCCCTTCGGAGACCGCGTTGCCGACACGGTCTGGTGCCACAGGAAGCGCCGTCGCTCGCCCTGCTCTGGTGGTGTCATTCAGGGCTTCTCATTCCTACCCTGGTCGCGCCCCGCGTCGAAACCCTGCAGCGGCCACAGTGGGCCACAACTACACTGCCTGGTTCAGTATGCCCACCACACCTATCCTCAGGGCACACTTGTTGTGGTACACAGCACATGACCAGACCTAGGGCCTAGTTATGATCATGCTACTAGCGCACAGTTCTTTGTCGGATATTCTACGGATTATCAATAAATTATATAAAGAAAATAAATCATGTTAAATTTTCTAAATGTACCCTTTCCCTCAGATAAAGTGGCCGGCAAAATTCCACACAAAATTCTATCTTCCACACCGCGCCGACAAACTTCGACACCCCTCGGCCTGGGGGAGGGCAGGGGGAGAGGCGCGTTGACCAATCGCTAAAAGGTAGAACCACAGTTGTCTGTGATTGGTGCAACATCCCAAAGGGTGGAAAGGACGTTGCCTCAGGGGGAGGGGCTAGTTCGTTTACGTACGAGGCGGAAATAAGTCATATTTCCCTACCGATGGAGAGATTTTGCCTGCACGTTCGCCACGAAGAAAAAATATTTCTCAGCGGGGGTTTCCGTCCAGAATTATTGTCAATTAACCCGTAAATATTCAGCATTTTAGTAACAATTGATCTAACGTTTAGCAATCGATTGCTCAGTCGAAGTGCAATTTTCAGATGCTCATTTCAGGCACAATTTGCCGACCATTGCGGTGGAATTCTAACGCATATTTCCGAATTTGTTTATACAATTATAAATTGTTGCAAAATTGTTAATTCACAATTTTCGGCTTTACAGGGCATCGGACCCTCCCTTTTAGATTTGCAAAAGTTGGAAATTGTTATAAATTTTCACTTTTGCAATTTTCTTTATCTCATCTGGTGGCGTTTAAACGCGATATGTTTCCTATGAATTCGATCAGTGTTATATGTTCGATTCTCAGAAATATATGTAGTGTTTATAAAAATTAACATCTTAGAATGACCCCATTTGTTTCCTTAACACAAGCATACTAAACAGTTCTCGATGTTGCACTTTGCTTACTATGTAAAAGCATAGCTTATAAACAAATTCATGGCCAGATTTAATTACCTATCCGTCTTTTTCTTAAGCGAAATATGAATATAACTTTTATTTTGTTTTTTATATTCTCTTTTAAATGCTGCAATTTGCAAGTCGATATGTTATCAAATGAGAAACTCATTATATACAAATTATTTTTGAATGTGCATTACGTTGAAATGAGTGTTCTACTTTTCTATCAAGGAATGTTGAGCAACCGAATTTATTAAGTTTTCCAAATGCTACTTTTAAAACCGTGAGTTAAACTATATGTTTCTCTTATTTACCATTACCATTAAAAAATAGGAAACATACTGTGGCTGTTTGCTGTAAACTGTATTGAATTGGATAATGGAATGTTAAAGTTTTCAAATAAAGAAATATTTATTTTGTGTGTTAAAAGATCACATGAGTAGAATCACACATCACAATATTTACATAAGTATAGTAATTTCTAAATGAACGCATAATAACTTTAAGTTAATATTTTAATTCAATTTATCATTCAATAAGTCGAGATCGTCTTTCTCTTTCTTAATTTGATGATTTCATTGTATAATATTCAAATCAATTAAAAGCATCATGTACTAAATCTACGCATTGTTAATACATATTTTAAACCACATTAATATATTTAATATACATTTTAAAACGTTTTTAGATTGGCGTACATTTGAATGATATTTCGCGAATTCTAAATGCTTGAAAAATGCTTGTAAATTAAATTATTGGCGATGTAAAAATATAAGCTAACTCACGTGCTTGGTAAAACGAGTTGATACTACAAAAGAAAGCAAAACAGATGCTATAACAATTCAAAGAGATTTAGCGTTTGTTTAAAGTTTAGTAAAAGTTTAGGGTTGTTTAAAGTTCAAATGCTCTAGCATTTCCCAGTGAAAATACATAAGACAATTTGGTGGTCAAGTGATATGACTTTCCCAATACAGACTACATTTTAGTATCGTCAGAGTTCAGAGGAGTGGATTTAGTTCAGTCCTTCTCCATTCTACGAATCTATCAGAGACAACCAGATTTTGCGCGACCATCTGTACAAGAGAGAACGTAGCCAGTTTTATTAAACTGAAACGGGCCATTCGAGGCATCTAATGTGCAATCGTTGAAAACGTTTAACCATTATAAACCACCCTAAGAGAAAATATCAAATAAACATCACCAGCTTTAGGAGTCACCAGCTTAACATTGCCTTTACTATTTTGAATGTTTTCAACATCCCCAAAACCTACAGAAAACCCATGTTTTTACAGGTTATTATAAAACCAATTCAATAAATATATTCACGTGATTATTATTCAATCATTTATTCACGTGATTATTTTTAAAACACTCAAATATCTACGACGTTATTTGATTCATGTCTTCATCGAAGATCTAAGGTTAAAAAACTGATAAGCAGAGATAATTAAAGTAATTTTGAGTGATTGATGAAGTTGAATGATCAAATGAAAAACAATGTGTCTTGCTTCATATAATGCTATCTTGTTTAGACATGCAATTACATGTGATACCTATCTTTAAACATCAAACTAATGAAAATTTTCAAAATTAAAATCATCAATAAAACGTTGATTCCTCAGCAAGGATTATATTATTAAATATTTTTTTGAGTTTCACGTGCTCCTGTGTGAATAGCGTAGTAAACGTGATTCGTATGAGCCAGTTTCTCAGAATAATACAAAACCTGCGAGACACATACACTAAGCATAATAGTTGTCAAATAGTTATTTACGACATGAGTATCGTAAGATATCTTATTACAATACGAAATTGGAGAATTATCAAACAAGACTCTTTATATTAATTATTATAATTGAATGTTGCTTAATATAATGTACCATTGAATATCATAGAAAGTAAGACGCAATTTGTAGAAAGATTGATAGCTACAATTTTTAAAAGGAATTTTAATGAGCAAATCTCTAGCGTTAATATTGTTTCGACGTATAAATAGCTATTTGTTTGAATTTTCGAAAATTTCTTCGTCTTTAAATATTACATGCTTCGAATAGTTACAGAAAAATGGGCTCTTTTTGAGAAAATTATGTAAATATGATGGGGTTTGGTGTAAAAAATTGCCTTCCAAAATTAAAAGATTCGTTCGAATTCAGAAGATTCGTAATATTAGCCAGATCGTTCAAGGGTATCCATTTTGGTGAAAATCATGTTTACTTTAGGCTCTGAATTACTCCACACGAAGACGGATTGACAAAGGTTTTGGAAAAATCACTTTTCAGGTTCAACAAACAAGCGTTTGACAATGCGTATGTAGAAAATAAAGAACAATATTAACAAAATCCACTTTTTTCCAGACAAGTACTTACAAAACGTGTTTCTCTGAAAATTTCGACACTTCCTCCTACAGCATTACGTAACTCTCTTTTACGTGGGTAAAATATTGATTTACTGGTTGCACTCAAGATCCTGTAGTCTGTGAGTCAGGCTCGACCGCACTGTGCTACTCTGAATATTTTATAACTTACGCTGTCCAAGCACACTTATAACGAAAAGAATAGTTACGTGATATTCATTTGCACTTAGATTTTGTTGAAAATGCACTACAGGTATACAAAAGATATCAAATTTACAATAAGAATGCTATGGAATAAAACACGCGCCACTACACAGTTCATTTATATTATAAATATTTTCAATCAGAAGCCGTGGTCTTTTTGAGACGCCTCTGTGGAAGACGTTCCGAATTCTATCTTTCGGCGACTATGGCCAGGGTTGATGCATCCTGGATGAAGTTGCGATAACGCTAGAATCAACACGGGCGCGCATGCAGACGACCTGAAGCCAAAATCACAATAAAGTTGCATATTTACGTGATTCTTGAGCATTAACTTTTTAAAATGCGTAGTGGCGCCACAAAAACACATGCTTTATGGGATATTTATAATGGATACGAATGAGTATAACTATACAATTAACCGCAAAATTGTTTCTACCCGCAAAAATTATTCACCGTGGATGAGATTCGATCTTACGTGCCTAAGCTTCTGCAACAGTGCGCTTACCTGCTATACCGCAGAAACTCTTGTCTCTCACAAAGATGTTTTTAAATTGTCATGTATTACAGATTTGACTAAAAGAGAACGTTCGGCGTTTAGATGCTTGTTTTAACTACAGGCGGACAGACAGACGTTTTGTCGTAAATAGATTTTTTAGTAACAAGGACCCACAAAACATGGATTCTGTCTATAAACGTATTGAAGTAATTCACTATATACACGAATAACAGTTATCAGCTTTTGTCGTGACCAGAGATCGGAATTTAGAGGCTTTTGTAGAAAAATCGCCGTCTCCCGGCGCATGATTACAATACTTTTTCTTCTTACGACATAATTACCAGAAAGGAAGAATAAATTGCTTTTCATTGTTTTCTATTCAACGAAAATTTTCCAATCAATTCCAAAGTTAAATAATCAGTAAATATTATAACTAGTAATTAGCACTATAAAATCAAATAAAAGGAAGAAAGTCACCCACTAGTACTTTCCTTGGTATTCTTCACAAATCTGCCATGAAAGCATAATAAAAGGCGTTATTTTAGCAACATTCGAATATTATTTGAGAATCTATGAAACTGTTAATACGGACCTGGTAACGAAAAAAGGGTTAACTAATGTTGTGAAATATGAAAAAATCCTTTAACTCGTGTTGCCAGAAACCAATGTTTTTAATGAGTCGTTGATACAGAAAAAATCGAATGACGGCCAAAACCTGTATGTTCGTGTGTCGAGTTGATGTGTCTGTTCTTGTGTTTGTTCGTCTGTCTGTAATTTTCAAAACATTATATGACCTTATTGAAAGAATTTTTTATGGTCAACAAATTTCATTTGAAAGAAAAATCTGTGTTCAATTTTAGAGTTGTAGGAAAACGCCGAATAAATTCAAACTTTTCCAATTTTCGAATATTCAGAGTTAACCGTGGAAATGGGACCTATGTCACCTTTGTAAGTGTATTTTACTCTATTCTTAGAAGAAATCTAAAGAAAAAATTGGCCGTTTTTGAGAAAATTTTGAAAAAGCACCCAAACGAATTGCGCAGCAGGACTGATTTTTCGTGAAGTGGAAAATAGTGTTAGGAAAATGCCAGTTCAGGAAGATATTTTCAAAACTTCCAAATCTGGGGACTGAATTTCGAAAGAAGGAAGAACGACAAAGAAAATTGAATGTTTCCTCATCCATCCTCAAATAATTCTTCATTTCGAAGGTCTTTAATTAATGTCTCACAATGTGCGACCCATAACCTCACCATGGCGTTGTTCTAAGGCCTCACCCTCAAACGTTTTCTTATTTACCTTTTACTACATTAGCATTAAACATAGATTAGTTATAATAAAACATAAAGTAGCAAAACAACTATTTGTGCGTAATTCATCGTAAATCGCGAACAAACTTACATAAAATATTGGACGTAATGTAATACGCTCATCAAATTTGGGTCCCCTTGTCTTACTCCTCTCTTAATTGGAAATATTTCTCCTTCTTGATCTGTTCTTACTTGTGCTTGGCCGTATGCATATAGTTGTTTTAAAATATTAATATATTTGCTGGAGAATCCTTGATTCTTGAGTGGTTGAAGTATAAATGAGTGTTCTACACAGTCAAAGGCCTTCGTAAAATCAACAAATGCTATGTACAATTTTATATTAAATTCTTGTGCTTTTTCAGGTAGTCACATTTGGCTGTTTGCAGGTGGTCTGTAGTGCTGAACCTTGTTCGAAAACCTGCTTGTAGTGGCTGCTGTTCGTCCAGTATTTTTGGTCATTCTTCTAGTGAGATTGTGAGAGAGTTTGTACATGTTTGGACCATAGATAGATTGGCCTATAGTTAGTGAGTGTCTCTGTTACCTTTTTTGTGAATGAGTATTATGGTATTTGTGTACCATTGTAAGGGGAGTTCTACCGACTTTAGTATATGGTTGAAAAGGTTGACAATTTCTTTGAGTAATTCATCTGTACCTTCTTTAAGAAGTTCGACAAGAATGCCATCTCCTCCCGGCGTTTTTCCAGTTTTCATTTCCGAAATTGCCCCACGTACTTCAGATATGATGAATGGTGGTATTTCAATTTCATCTTTTTCGTTGTCATCATACTGTTTTTTGGGTATATGATTTGTACTTTCATAGAGGATTCTGTAGTATTGGGTAGATATTTTGTTTGTTTTTTCTAGAGGATATCTTCTTATCGTCAGTATCTTTTAAAGCTATCATCCAGTGTTTCCCTATTCAAGCGTTCTTTCAGTAGTTTAAGAGATTTGCTGTTTTCCATAATTTTGTGTGTTAAGTCTGTCCAGATGGTTTCTTTGATCTCTGCAGATTAATCTTTTCACTTTGTGTTGGTTCCTTGTGTGCTCATTAGCGTGTCTGGTGCATGCCTTTTGGACCGTAGCAGTTCTCTCTGGTTTATAAGGTGTGAAATATCTTCAAGCAATCTGCATTTTTCATTAGATGTTGAGCAGTCCGTAGCTGCATTTTTTCTTGCTGACAGGATGACAGGTTCAAGATTGTTGTATTTCTCCTGAGTAGTTTCTTTAGTATGCATTAATTATTCCTGTCCCTTCTTAATTCTGGTTTCTATTTCGACCTAGAGAGTTTTTGATATATGCTTTATTTGAGAATTTTGTGGTATTTCTTTAGCGGTGGTATTTATTCCTACCTTTGCGTATTCCTGATATCGCATTTTAAAAGTCTATTTATTTATTTATTTATTTCACGTAAAAAACAGTTAAAACTGCGTATGACGTGCTATGGGGAAAAGTGAATTGTGTGCACATTTTCAAAATTCTGTGATCCCTACATGACCATATACTTAAGTTACGTTTTTGAAAGGAAAAAACTCCATGTAATAAAATCTATTTTCAGGATAAACAAGCAATAAACAAACAAGAATAAACAAAATAACTAAATAGCAGCAATTTTTTATAAATCAGACGATTGCAGACCTAACAAATGCCCAAAAGACAACGTGCGATATTTCTTCCTCGTCCTGCCCAGCTCTCCTTTAAGACGCATATTTACACTCGCTATACTGCCGACTTGTCGGAAGACCAGTCAGGAGCTTCAGTTCCCTCCCGCTGGTAAAGTGCTCCTCTGAGAGAGAAACCTGTCAGGGTAAATCCTACGCAAGGCGATATGAAGTTCGACGCCTGATCTCACAATTTAGCGGGAAGGATCACCGCCGCCTCTTGAACTAAAATATTCACTACACTGGCCATAGAAAAACGACGTGCTGAAAGCGTAAAGGTCGATCGATCAGTCAATCATAGGGTCATCTGATATTCGAATATCATTATTTAAATTAAAGCTCCTGAGTACATTGTCAACACTACATTGCGTGGGGTTTCGGTAGAGATTAGGTTGACCGAACGTTTGTAGACATTTAGAATCATTTAATGACATATGTTGGTGACGAAAAGCGTGACTTTTCCTCGTTCATACTAAGTACATGACAACCTGAAATCCTGACATGGAGAATGTAACATGACATAGAAAATTGCTGACTCTATCTTCCAACATCTACGACTAATGTAAACTAAAACAACTAGTTTATCTAACTGTTGTGCTTTTAATTTTCCCAGGAACATAAAAAAACTTTTTTTTAAATTTATTTAACTGACCGACCTTTGGTTTTGACATGTATGGTTTTTCGTTCTGATTAGTTGCAGTGATATTTAAAATAGTATAATGATGCAAAGTAATACAATTAGATCCTAAAAAAGTGGGATTTGATGGGGTGAGATGGAATTTTAAGAGGTGTTTGATAACAAAGACTGTAATCGAAGAAATATAAAAAAAATTTTTTGAGACATGTGAATCTAAAAAGAAAATCAATTTTCAACATTGACGTATTCCCAACAGTTGGTGCACGGTCCCTGGGTATCAACTTCATGCATAATTCATATAAAAAATTCACCTTCTAGTTCCTGAAAAGCTATTTTTGAGTTCGGCCAAATGAGAGTTATGGTTAATCGATAGATTTTTTAAACGTATGTCACAAAATACACACATGTTAAAATTGATGGGTTATTTATTTCAAAAGCTATATTACCACATTGCAAGTTTTCAAATTTACTTTACAACGTGGATAGTCTCATGGGGTTATTCATGCAATATGAGATGTACCCGTCTATTCTCTACGTTTTAAACACTTGCTTTCCCATTCAAAACTGATGTCTCTATCATGTGAATAATACATCTGTAGAATCCATATATTTTCCATTACCTTTTTAGTGAACGTGATAAAGATATCGTGGAGGTTATGTGTGTGTCTGGGACCTCAATGTACTACTCGATTTTTGCTGTACAGGTCCTCAACAAACCCGTGAGAACACGGACAAAGTCATCGATCCATCGACCCGCAACCGCACACCTCGGTCAGCCAGTGGCTCATTCCGGCTGGGCTTAGGTCCTGTATCGACTGCCCCAAAATAATAAATTGGGCAGGTGAAACCATCTCGCAGATTACGCGTTCAGAACGAATTCCTGTTTTTGCCCTAATCCAAACGATGCATGTGAATTCCATGGTCTTTGAGCGAATTTTCCTACGAAAAGAGCTTAGGAAAAATCTTGCCTTTTTTTAAAATTTTGAGCTATTCCAAGAAAATTATGTCCATTTTTGTTTTAAAACAAATGCTAATATAAAGCCCTATCGACAAAAAAAAGTACAATGCCAGCTATTAAAATATGTTTATTCCTTGCTTCAACTTTTCTAGATTATCGAATGCCCGATGATTTAGTGTCATATTGAATTAAATTTAGCAATAAAAATCATTGCTGGATCAAAATAATAAATGAATGTTCGAAGTTCTGTTTGACTTAAGCGCATTTTTATTTTTGAAAGGGGTTTTGGGCACTTTTTAAAATTATGTTACACTTTTATCTTTTCAGTGACTTTGGTGGAAAATAAAATTTTGTAACGTCTCTCTTTGCCCTCGTGAAGTAATTTACATTTTGTGTATTTTTGAAAACTTAGGGTTTTAATGAAAGTAGTAATTAGCCATTTGTTTACTGCAGTGTTCTCATCACTACAGAACGTTGAAGAATAAAATTAGAGCAATCTTTGAGACAAGCATGTTCACATATTTTGAGAACATGGACACTATTTCAATCAAAAATTTCTTTTAAGGCAAAACGTCGACCATCTGCCTGCCCATGTTTTGTCTGTCTTTCTGGATCAACGCTAACGCCTAAACAATTCAGACTATTTTCAAAGTTGATATTCCTCGATCCTTTTTGGGGGAAATCGAAGACTTGTGAGTTTGAAACAAGTATTTTTATTTTTGAGAGTGCTTTAAAGAAACCTCAATAAAATTTTCAAACTTTTCTAAAAATGACTACAATATTTTAATTAAAAATTTTTTCCGCAGATAAAGAACGCTTAAAGTGGAAGTTTATTGTCGATGGAATATCTGAATTTTGAAAATTGTAAAGTTCAATCTTTTCGACCTTTTCATACAAATAGGATATTGAAGACAGAAACAATTTTCTTTGATACAATCTGTTCCTGAAATACGTATCTTGAAAGTAGACCTGTACAATTTTTCAAAAATAAATAGTTTTTGCATTATTCTGTGTGAAAAAGAAATTTTAAAATTATTTTCTCAAAGGCTCCAATTTTGTCTTTAATAATTTTTCTGAGATAGAGTATTAGATTTTTAAAAATTGTGCAGGTCCCATTTTGACTGAACTCTCTGTATTTTCAAGAATTGCAAACAATTAACATTGGTAATTATAATATTGATATAATATTATATAATTATAAAATTTGTATTATCTTGATAGAGATTTTTTTCCTTAATAAAATCTTTCTTTAAAACTAGATTTTGAAATAATAGAATTGAAATCTGAATTTCTAAATGGCAAATTCAAATGTTACTTTTTTATTTCGTGCCCTTCAAAAAGGGGAAAGTATTGTAATGTGGCGGCAAATAACTATTTTCCATTGAAAAATGTTAATCTATGTTTTATGGGTCCCTAATACCGAAACATCGATTGCCGAGAAAACGTCTCTGCTCGTCAGTGTGTGGCCAACTTAGTGCCTAAGCAGTTTAGCCGATTTACTGATATTACTGAACCTGTTGTGATCGTAGACCACACAGTTGATAAGATTATCTCACTGTTAATGAATTAGTTCAAAGATTGTCACTATTAGATGAAAATGCTTACAAGAATGAATGAACTAACATGTCAGTTTTTTTGAGTAGCGTGTTGAAATATGTTGACTAGGTATTAGACAAAGCTTCACCACTTGAGTGAACTTGTACAAAAACTTTACATTTGTTTCAAATTGTCACTGTTAGTTACGTCGCAATAATTTTTCTTATCCTTACACCAGATATTACTACTGTGAAGGTAGTCAAGTCTAGTCTGGAGACAGTATTCAACTGTGCGGAACACAGGTAATTCAAACTTCCTGTTATATTTTTTAGATAATCGCCATAAACCATCACTGGCATAAGATTCACAATGATAGGTCATTTTAATCGGTAGTTGCCATCTCTTTGTTCCAGTAAATGTAACGAATATCTGTATATCTTATTGCACGCTGAATTATCTGATCGGGGAAATACAAAGTCGTCCACCTGAGTTCTGTGTTTTGCACTGGAGTTCAACAATCTACGCGCATACGCGGAGTTGTTTGTGTTGTTGTTTTTATCCACCACTGCCTACTCTTCCGCCCTTCTGCCGCCACTTTCATCTAATGACACGTGTACTCTAACTCATACCGGGCCTCTCTCTGCCCGTCCCGTTCTACGACCCTCAACTCGGTTGTTCGTTCGGCCTCCCGTACACTCTTCACGCAACCGTTTGTTCTCTCTCGATAGCTAACTGCCCATGCGATTATCCGAGCATACACAATGTAGTTGTCCAGTTTTAGGTCCGTTTTTACATAAAACACAAATTAAACTTTCGTCGAGTAATGTATGAGCTGTCAGCTAAAGACTTTGAAACGAGATAAATTTATTAAATGTAATGTTTGAGTAAACTTTTATGTGCTTTTTCATTACATAATTTTATAGCATTTTGAAACCAGTGAAAAACGAGAAATATAAACTTATAAGACTACTTAATGAAACGATTTTAGTTGTTTCTGGGTGACTTTGTCTCATATATTTAAATTAAAAGTAAAAATATCGTTTTTGCATAAAAGTATATTTTGTTGAAGAAGTTTTCTCAAGTTCTTATGAAAATTCTTTTGAGACATTTGTTTATGAAAATTGCGGCGTTCAATCATTGTGAAAGAAGACATCTAATTTGCATGATACTAATGTCCTGGTTGTTGATATCTGCCATTTACAAGTGAATACATTTATCGATAGCTAAAGCACAAGTCTTTGATTTTTGTGCTTTATAAATCATAATAAAATAAAATCAAATAATGAAATTTTATTATTGTTTGAATTATAAATTATGAGGTATGATATTTGTCGGTTGCAAGATTACGATAATGAAGGTCATTACACAAAGTAAGTTTCAAAATTTACGAATTGACAAAAGGAAGAGGTTTGATAAAAAATGTTGCGTAATGTAGGTATTGGGAATTGTATATTAGAATAAATATTAAGTATAAGACTACGTTGCTGAGCTGAAAACACGCATGCTCAAACATGTTTTGTTATACTCCATTTCGTCGAAATGTCAGTCTGAAAACATTATAATAAGCAGTCACTAGAAGCCAATATCACAATAGATACACATCATATGAGAGCAAAGTCAGAAAAACTTATATGTAAAATGTATATTTTTGTCATATTCAATTTATATTCACATTATTTTATCTAAAGTGTGTATATTGTTTTCAAACATTTCACACGTTAACATATTAGTCTTGCATGCAGGGATTTCTGCTCTCTATGTTGTTATCTAAGGATGTGTCCCGATGTTGACGCTTTACGTATTGAGTAACCCATGCCAATTGCGGGAAACAATATTACTCGATGATAGATGTCTCTAAATAATGGACTGCGTAAATATTAAAGGACCGGGAAGTAACATTTACTGCAAATCGACACAAATTCAATACGTGTTGAATATTCTTCGTTTTGTGTGAATTAACTAGGACAAAAAAGTAGTAAACGAACACCACCAACCTCGAGTTCGTATCACATTGCGTCAGCAAGACACCTTGCAAAATAGACATTAAAAATGTATTAGCTCAAAGCTTCTTTGGAATTATTATTAATGTTTCTTTAATATGTTGCATTAGGATATATTTCTATTTATGTACTACCTAGTTTTTTTTCAAAATGTAATTAATCTCTATGTCACGTTTTCAGCACGCTTCCTTTCATTAGATTGATCGTTGTCACTAATTTGCCTAACACCGTATGAAAAATTATCTCTGAATAAAAAATCCCATTTCGTCCAAGGGTTCCTACTTTTAAAAATTGCTCCTACTGAACAAAAATGTTTTCCCACCATTTGGTTCGTCAGAACACCAACACAAAAGAACGTGTTGATCCCGAAACCTCTGGATCAAAACCACCCTCCAAACTCTACACCCACCGCCCACTCGCCTGGCCCTTTATTCGCCCACCGCTCATTCGCACTCGCGCACGCACACGCACTCGATTTCACCCACCCACCCACCACCCACGTACGCATGACACGCTTGCCCGGCCACGCAACCGCGCCAGCAGCGGAAAGGGTGCCCGGTGACGCCTCCTCCTCGCCCCGCCAACCCTTCCCCTTCCTCGCTCCCGCCTGCCCCGCCCCCGCGCGTCGGCCAGCGGTCGCGGTTTGCCGACGCGATATACTGACCGCACGATTCGCGCTCTCGATGCGCTCTCAATACTCGCTCGTGGCTTCGCTCGATGAGCACGCGAAGGGCGGGCGGTGCGTGAGGCGGGGCGGAGCGGGCGAGGCGGGAGGCGCGCGGGAGCAGGTGGCACGAGTGCGGCGGGGCGGACGTGGCGGCGGTGCGGGGTGGCTGCTGGGGCACAGGCGCTTCTTGTTTCACGTGCTGCGGTCGGCGCCCTCTCCGCCTCTCCCTCCTCCTTCCTCTCTCCTCCTCCTCCACCACCCGTGCTTCATCGCTCTCTCATCCCCTACTCACACTCTCTCCCACGCCGCCGTCCGCCGCCTCCCCAACCCCTCCACCGCTGGCGCTGCTGCCGAGCGCGGACGCGTTCGAGCGTGAAATTCGAGGGTCGTGACGCGCTATCGTCGATTTTTTCCGCGAGATACAGTTTGATTGTTTAGAAAACAAACGGCCTCGCACCTCGTAGCCGCGATATGCGGCGAATCGCCGCGCCGCGACGCCCCGCTGCTCGCCGTCAGCCGACTCGAGGCGCCCTCGCCCTCCCTCGCACTGCCCGGAAGGGGCGGCCACGGTGCCCGCTCAAGAAAATGGGCAACGCTTACGAAACGCCTTGTCCAATGGCTAACGTTTGTCATAGTTTCTAGTCTCTATTTATTTTATTTATTTATTTATTTATTTTATTTTATTTATTTATTGTATTTCATTTAATTTTTATTTTATTTATTTTATTCATTTTTCACTTGCACAAATTAGGTCAAATACCAAATACGTCACATACAATCGTAGTATGTAAGTAATTTATTATGCTTGTCGATGAACAACGATTCAAAAGCTTTTGACGTCATGGATGATGACATTTTACTTTCAGAATTAACTTCATATGGAATCCGTGGTATTGCCCTAGATAGGTTATGTTCGTACCTTAAACAACGATATCAGAGAATGGAAATACCTTACTGGAATGATGGAACATTATGTATACACATTTTGACTCCTGTCAATTGCACTTAGAGTACCCTCAGTGATCCATTTTAGGCCATATTCTCTTCCTACTGTAGGTAAACGATATGCCCTCGACTATTCGAAACGGAAGAACGGTTCTCTTTGCGATGGTACAAACATTCTTTGCAATAGAGAAGCCGTAAATAGTACAATATCAGATGTTTCAAGTTGGTTCAGAAATAAATTACTAGTAAATGAAAAGAAAACGGTTTTAATACAGTTTTTCATTTCAAAAAACAATTATGTAATCCATTGAAAATGAACGATGTACCATTGACTGATGTTAAAGCAACAAAATTTTTGGCCTCAATTCAAACTCGAATGGAATGTCCAATTAAATGAATTGAACACAAAATTAAGTTCATTATGCTACGCGTTCAGAATTCTTTCAAATGCAGTCAGCCTTCATATTGCTCGTTGTGTATATTTCGCGAATATTCATTCCCGCCTGAAATACGACATATTATTCCGGGGAAATACATCTATAGCTCATGACATGATGAGAGATAAGAACCACATCAATTGTTGATTTACCCTAGAAAATAGATTTAATTACATCGGAGCGAATACTCTGTTAACAACCCTTCCAACTTCCATTTTTTCGTTATTTAAATTTCAATCAGTACATTGGCTTAAGAATGGATCACACAATTTTGGACACGTGCGCATAATTCACTGTCCTCATATCATGTCACACAGTTTTTAACTGTTTTGACGTAAAATAAAAAATAAGAAACAGATATTTTAGGTATGGGGAAGTAATATTCCTCTGCACGTTTCTTCATACTGATTGACGGAGGAAGCCTTGGCAACGTCAATGTTCTGTAAGTCTGTGAACTGGCACTAAGAGAACGTCTATCGATCCAACTGTTAAACGTAATAACTAGCAAAATTACCCAATAAAAAGTATGCAATCATTGTAATAATCGAATAAAATTTTTAATGACGTATTAAGGTTAGTGTTATTGTTTTATACTCGCAGGTTCCTTCTGTAGAATAATGTCATTTTAGGAAGTTACGAGCAGTATTGACAAAACCGGTACCATTCAAAGTGCAACGTACTTTTTAACGTACCGTGTAGAGTCGACTGGGTAAATGTAGTAACTGATTAGTGATCCAGCACTTTCGTAGCTTGTGGTTATCTCTTTAGTAGATAATATATGTTTATAGTCATATGCAATATTTTATTTTATTCCATTTGCTTCTTTATAATATGAAATACAAATGTCATACGTTTAGTCATTAAATAATTTCCTGTGATCTGCCTGCAGCCCCATGATAGTAGTTAAGTTTACTTGCTCGTTACTATTTTGTAGAAAAATTGTTATGTAATGCTGAAGAGACAGTGCCTGTATTCGAGAGAAAACACGTTTTGTCTGTATTGATACTGTTATAAGGATTGTTCCTGCCTTCTTGTATTGAATTTCTTTAAATTACCTGGTGTAGACAGATTTAATGTTTGTTGGTCTTTGATACCGAAAAACCTACTTTTTCGCTACTATCGGTCCGTCTCGCCCGCCTGAGTGTGACAACTGAGCGCCAAATGACACACGGAAGTTTGCTAAAGAGTTTCTCCCCCTCCATTTTGGCTGATGGTGGCCTTTGTATTGAGAAAGATCTAATTGGGAGGAGGGAGGTACTCACGACTCTATGGATTCTAGACACTTTTTAAATACTCTAAAAATGGCTCCACATTCTTTCGGTTTGTTTTGTTTTGCTCTGAGAGTGCAAAGTACGCATATAAACATGATGCAGGTCCGAATTTCCTAAAACCTTTGAATTTTGAAAATATATTTTTTCTGGATGAAATTTTCAAAACAATTCTCATCATTAAATAATTTCGGCTCAATCTTTGAAAATATGTATTTTCAAATAATGCTTGAATGATTTCGTGACAATTTATAAGTTCACGTTCAAGATTTAATTTAAAAAATGCTTCAATTTTTTTCTTTAATGTTTTTGCTTTTAAAGTAAGGTTCTTTTAATAATATGGCTTAGGTTCCCATTGGTCCTGTTTTCATTGAAGCCTATAAGAATAGAAAATTGAAAGCGTTTTATTGATTTTTCTACTTCTTCAATAATAAATTAGAAAATTCTTTTTAATGTAATCTATTTCTCAACATTACATCTTCAAATTATTTTACATACACTTTTAAATAGTTTTCGCAGTTTTTAGTAGAAATGTGCAAAAGTATCGGACAATTATGAATATATTATAACCCAATATATCTAGAGCCTCCCAGGTGTGGTCATGATGAAACAGCGTTTTGCTTTTCACCTACTGCCCGGCCGTTTAAAGCTCAGCCATAAAACAAATGGTTTGATTTTTCTTTAACTTTTTGTAAGAATTGAGCGCAAAACATTTAACTAAATGGCCGAAAGACATTTTCATTTGCACTTGTGAAACTTCAAGAGTGTAATTTTCATTCTCTGGCGCCCTTTGGGATGGGGTTTCGTTATGGCGCAGTGCCAGTAGGGAAAAGTTGACATTATGTAACGTTTACACTACTCGATAAAGTTAATTCTATTGTAGCACCGCTAGCTTTTTTATTAACCATACGCGATAAATACGTATTTGAGCAATATATTATTAAGAGAACATATCAATAAGAAATGTCTAAAAAAATGTCTAAATGGAATAAATTACGTGCTACTTGGAATAAATTGCTTAATGGTACTAAAATAGTGTAATAGCTTGAAATGGTATGAATTATATTGTATCTTCAGTTACTGTGCAACTAACATTTAAAAAAATACACAAATATTTTACTGCATTTTCGTAACAGTGTAAAATTGAATGATTTTACTTTTAATATTAATTAAATAACTTTTGGTTGGATTCAGAAATTGAAGGTCCCAAACACTTTATTACACTATTAATTAATTGATTTCTCTCAGCTTGCGAGTTTTAAGCGATTGGTTTTCTATATTTCTTGAATTTATTGAAAATCTCTTATTCCTCGCTGGGTTTTGGTAAACACAGAATCCAGTATCATCCCACCGTTCACACGTTCTTGAACAGACTCTGAATTAATAGACTGATCGAGGAAAGAATGATTTGGATGTGGGCAAATAGACGTCGCTGCTTTCAAAGGTCAGAATGTCACTTCTACACGGTGGGATTTTGCGAGTGACTGAATAGTTACCAAACAAGTGAAGTCATTAAACTTTCAGCTCGTGCTTCGAGAGGACGGGGTTAGATTCCTAGTCTGCAAGACTTGCCATCCACTAACTAGTTATTTTCCCGTCACCTAGAGGTCAATTACTATCTACCTAAACTCCGGAAGATTATCACCTTCTCGTAGTTGCTCTCTAATCCTAAACTAACTCGGTGTTCTAGCATATAAGAACGCATTATTAAAAATATCTGAGGAAGTCGCGAAACACGAAACTCACAACGGAGCTTGTTTCCGCTGAGGCCGTTTCCTGCTGGTTGGAGATACTTGGTTGTGATTGATTGATTTTTGGTGTTTCTGGGCGTCAATTGCTTTGGTCATTAGTCCCGTTAGTGTAGTTCATGTTTTTTCGGAGATGGCGGTAGAACTTCCCCGCTGGATGGCGAGATCCGCGCCGACCTACCGTCGGCTAGTGGGTTTCCCTAACCAGAACTCTCCCACCAATAGGGCACGCCCTGCCGGACAAGCTCTAAGTTCCAGACCGGTCTCCCGGAATATGTGTGAGTGTAGTGCATGTTAGTGTAAGTGAGTGTAGGGAGAGGATAGGACAAGGAAGAGGAAGGACAGATCGCGCGCGGTCCGTGGCCCGTTTTGTAGGGTACTGCTCCGCCATTCGCCTGGTGTTGATCGAAGAAACCACGGAAAACTGCCGATCAGAGCAGCCGACCGCTAGAGAGCGACTGACCGTGCTGACCTGACCTGACCTGACCTGAGCTGAAAAGCTAGTGTCGAAAATCCTGCCGCCGTCAGGACTCAGACCTAGGACCTCCGGTCATAAGCCCTGCAGTGACATCAGTTGATGCACTGAACTACCGCTACCAGTCCTAACAACGTCTTACCCTCCAGTGGAAACGGTTTAAAAATAGAAATAAGAAAATGTATTTCGTCACAAAGTTACAAGGTGTTTTGTTTAAAATTACGTTCTCTAATAAACCTACAGGTTTCGGAACAAAAGTGACTTTCCTAAAAATCTGGTTTTGAATTAAGTGAAAAAAGTTCACAAAGACTTCTTGCAAAAATCTCTATACTATAATTTTACTTATACTTCCCTCCATATCACAGCACAGTCGGTGAAGAGAAAAAACGGCACTTGCGAAAAGGTTTATTTATTTATTTATTTATTTATTTTACGTCAAAAAAACAGTTAAAAACTGCGTATGACGTGCTATGGGGAAAAGTGAATTGTGTGCACATTTTATAGTGTTTTGTAATTACACGTGCTATTAACTTACCTTCATAGCCTAGGGGTATTAACTTATTAACTTTATAGACGCTCCGGGCTAGAGGTAAACAAAGTAGGTGATAAGGGAAAATCTGCAGGATCGATTAAAGGCACTGCCAGGTACAACTAAATCGAATATCCGGAAGTAAAATAATCCAAATATACAAATTTATTACGAAGAACATATGCCATAGTACAAAAGGATTTGGTAAAAAATAAATAAATAAGAAAAGTGTATAATTAAAATACGACCCACAGGGAAGGACATCATTCAAGAGATCGTCCAGCTTCCTGACGCAGGAATGGAAGATGCTTATACGTGCAGACTTCGATAGCGAACGTGAGATTCCTGAAAACATAGTGGACCTAATCTTTGGTACACATGCTGTTGGATTCCGAAAACGCAATGTGCTTAATTGACTACAACACAATATTAGAGAAACTACAGCCAGTCCTCATGGGATGTGACAGCAGTAGCAAAAATCTTAAATACTCAAATTTCATGTGGTGGTTCCTTCCAGAGTCTCCTTAAAATATCTTAGAAAATCCCTAGAAGTCCCTGGATCCTAGTTTAAAATCTATTGCTGATAATAAAGGAAATTTTGAAATAAAGTTTCCTTTTAAAATAAATTAAATTTTGATCTACATACTTTTCATTGTAATTAATATGGAAGATTGATTTCTTCCTTATTTTTGACAGGTTACTAGAATTTCAGTAATAAATAAGTAAAACAATATAATACAGAATATTCTCTTAATTGAATTTCAATTAGGAGAATAATAATAAAACGATTTTTTATTTATATATTTGTTATAAACATATACATTTGCTAGTTATTTATAATAAAAACTGTAAACCTGTATCTGACATGCTGTGAAGAGGGAGTACAATCTGCCCAGCTTTCTGCAATTCATGGCGTTATTTCTGATAGTTTCTAGTACAAAAGTCAGATTGCATTCGTCTCAGCAGCAGTGGTCGAGGCAACATCGTGTGCCCGCTCAGTAGTGCCTCGCGGTCTGTGATCTTGTCTACGTGTTTTCATCGAACTCAAGAAGTTAAAGTGTCAGTGTAAAGTAAGCAGTCTACTCGTGCATATAATTGTTCTGATTTCGATCGACCTGCTTCTCATTGTAGAATGGGGAACAGAAAATAAATGGCGGATGCCGAAGTCCTACCGAGGGCAGGCCTCTGACTACAGGACCAGCCGCTAAGGAAACCACACCGGCCGTCCAAGTTACAAAGAGTCGTTCTCAATGCCATGTACCCGGAGAAGGAACAAGGTATTATAATTGAAGGCAAAGACCACAGCACACCCTCGAAAGGTACGTAGAAGCCTTAGCATTGATTGTTCCGCCTAGTCACATCACGTATGCTTCAAAATTTCAAATAACAGTGTGTATTTTTGAGCAGTAAGCAGTTAATGGATAAATTAACAGAGAAGAACAAGACAATTAATATTGAGGGCTCCTCACAAAATATTCGGTCTCTTGTGAGTAGACAGAACGTATAGTTATTTCAAATGTTTACCCTATGATTCCTAATGGTAATTGAAGACGAACTAGACAAATTAAAAGTGATACGCAGCTCTCAAGTGTCGTTTCTCAGAGCTGGTTTTGGTAAAGAACAGTTCACTCATATCTTAAGTTTCGGAGACAGGTGTTCGTTCCGGAAGACTCAGTAAATTTGATACCTGAAGCCATACATATCAATACAAAGGAGAAAGAAACTGGATTTACATGTCAAGTGGTATCATTAAGTGCTTTCACTGCAAGGAAGAAGGTCATATTGCCAAAAACTGTAAAATGTAGGAGACATTAACTCAACCAACCGGAAGAATAATTGATAATAAGTAGCGTTGATAACGAACAAAGAGATAAGGTTCCTAGTTCCAAGAATTTCCCCACTTGACCAAGGCAAGCCTGTTAAGAGGGCTTTATCTCAGAACACAAGTATTCCAGCAACAATTCCAAGCGAAGTTCAGGAAAAACAATTCAACCGTCCCCAAGGAAAAATTAACGGTGCGGCAAAACAAACTAAGAAAAGAAAGGAAGGTATCCAAGGAGAACACCATTAGTAGCGTCTGCAATAAGAAAAGCATAGTGGAGCAACTAGCTCCCAGCGAAAGAAAGAATTGAAGGATCCAACATAGCCATAACGTATGAGCAACTAAAAGACTTTCTGGAAAATACTTATGGCGTAAGTAACCCCTTCAAATATCTCTTTGTTACACCAAAGAGAAGGCAGCTAATTGAAATGCTTAAAGAAATATATCCATTACTGTCTGATAGAGGAATAAAATCAAGATTTACGAGAATTATGAAGAAGCTGAAGGACCCAGTCCTCTCAGATTCTCAAAAGAATCGTCTGACAACGACGAATTAACAAGCGAAGATCTTCAAATATGAAGATTAGAATTTTACAATGGAACGTGAACGGTTTTCTTACTAGATATGAATTTCTTCAGAAGATCCTCAAAGACGAAAATTATGATATACTGTGCATCCAAGAAACCAATTTCAAAAATAAATACCATTTTAGTATAAAAGGTTATCAATGTTTTTTTATAAAACAGAGTGATATGTGAAATGCCAGTGGCGGAGTTGCCATCTATGTTCGTACGTCTATCAAGTGTAGTGAATGCACTATTATAAGTGACCTAGAAGTATGTGTAATACAGCTGCATATTGGAGGTAGTAGTTTTAATCTGTGTAACGTATACATTCCTAATGCGTTTCAGCTAGAATCACCATCTAGACAACTTATATGCACAAATATCTGGCCTGGTACTGATAGTGGGCGATTTTAAAGTCACAACTTGATTTGGGGATCAAGAAGAACAGATCGAAGAGGGAAAATTGTTGGTGAATTTGCGAACAATGAAGATCTTATAGTCTTGAATGATTGCAGAAAATCTACATACTTCAATGCGGGTGGGAACACATCTTGCATCGACCTAAGCATCTGCACTCCAACTTTGGAGATATCTAAAATGGGACGTAATGAGGACCTTCACAACAGTGATCATTATCCTATAGCATTGTCATATGAGAATTGATTATTCCTGAAGATATCATATGCCCAGATGGATATTTAAAAGGCCAACTGGAAGTCGTACAAGACATCATTGCGAGCAAAGTTCAGAACCTTAAGAAATTGAACATCGACGACTCAGTGCAAATAAACGATATTGTGAGTAACTTTACAGACCTTATACTGTCGACAGCGGATGTGACTATACCCAAAACAAAAATACTAAAAGTAAGAAGAAACTACTTGGTGGACAAAGGAATGTGAAGAAGCGGTTATGAATTACAAGCACTGGTTTAATGTTTTAAGAAACATAACACAAATGAAAATCAATTCAGGTTTTAATCAGCACGAGTCAGAGCAAGAAGAGTCATAAAAGAATCTAAGAGGAGCTGCTGGAAGATATACATATCATACTTAAACAGTAAACTGAACTACACAGAGGCTTGGAAGAAAATAATGCTATCGATGGAAAATTCAGAACAAATTACCCGAAGTCTATGTATACGCCAGACGGACAATTCATTCAGGACCCGTGCGATATTGCAAGTAGCTTTGGAAAGTTTTTCGTCTCCATTCTAGTGATGCAAACCCTTGCGGATAGCTTCAGAAACATAAAGAAGAAATAGAGATCTCCTAAATCTGGAAGTAGAAGAAGATGAAATAGATGATTCAAACAACTGAATGCACCCATTACGCTCCGAGAACTCAAGGTAAATATACGTCAACTAAAAGACACCAGCGCATCCTGACGGAATACCTAACATATTTATCCGGATGCTCCCAGAAGAAGCTATCAGGGTTCTTTTAGACATTTACAATTATCTATATTTAAACAATGTCTTCCCACAAAATGGTCAGAAGCAGTTATTGTTCCAATTCACAAGCCTGGTAAGGACAAATTTTAGTAGAAGCTACAGGCCTATTGCCCTAACGTGTTGTCTGTGTAAATTACTTGAGAAGGTAGTGAACCACAGACTTAAATGGTACCTAGAAAAACATCAGCTAATATCGCCTCACCAAAGTGGTTTTCGCAAGAACTGATCTGCCTTAGACAGCATTGCAATGAGTTGAGAACGCTATCTACAATGGATTCGCCAATAACATGTTCACAGTGGTACTAAGCCTCGACATTAAAAGGCATATGAGATGGTTTAGCGACGGCGTGTTGGACATAATAAGAAACATGGAATTAAAGGCCACATAGCTAAGTTCGTGCATAACTTTATTAAAGAACGTTATATTAATGTCAGAGTAAGAGAGCCTTATCAGAGAGTATATGCTGACAAATGGAGTACCGCAGGGCTCAGTGCTTAGTGTGACCTTGTTTCTGTTGATAATAAATGAACTGCAGACCAAAATCAAACCTCCCGCTAGTAAGCATGTATGCGGATGACTGTAATATATGCATCACTGGAAAACATCTGTCCTCCATAGCAGTTATAAGGCAAAACATGTTAGACACCATCCTCGAATTCTCCAATGAAGTTGGTCTAAAATTCTCCAAGACGAAATCCACATTCATTATTTTCTCCAGGAAGGATCCACTGAGAAGACTCTATCCCTGAATATCGGTGAACACAAGATAAAACAATGTAAAACCTTAAAAGTCTTAGGCCTGATACTTGGACTGAAAGATTATCCTGGATACCTCATATTAAAAGCCTGAAAGTGGAATGCACGAAAAGACTAAACTTGATGAAAATCATAAGTCATTCGGCGTGGGGGGCCGATTATACAGTGCTTAAAACCTTGGGAATTACGATGCTGCAAATAAGAATATTAAAAGAATACTCGACCCTATCAATAACACTGGTGCCAGGCTTATATGCGGTGCATATAGAACAAGTCCGGTGATAAGCATGTTACAGGAAGCTAATTTACCACCCCTGGATAAAAGAAGAAGAAATCTAATTGTAGGATATATAATCAAAGTTACAGCTAACTGCAGCAACCCTGTGAACCAAATTTACCAGCTTACATACAGAAATAGGAAGCAATTATGTTTCAAAAAGAAACTACCAAAACCAATCAGTGTACGGGCTATACAAATACTAAGCACAATGTCAGAAAAAATTCCCCCTCTTAAACCTATTAGTATCACTGACTATGCACCATGGACCATGCAGGACATTAAAGCTGAGGAGCTGATAAACAATCCTAAGAAGTCAAAAATTAACAACCAAGAGATAAGAGCCAGAATAGGAGAAGAAATAGCCAAATATGAGAACTACAACAAAATATACACAGATGGCTCGAAAAGTAGCAACTTGGTGGGATGTGCCGCTGTAACGTCAACAAGAGTAATATCAACCAAACTGCCCGACAAGTACTCAGTCCTGTCCAGCGAATTATATGCCATCATCACAGCACTAGACTACATTCTCGAAGACAGTGAACGTAAATTTTTGATAGTAACAGACTCCAAATTGGCTCTGTCGACTATTGGAAATGTCTTTTATTCAGGAAACTCGCTAGCTTTAGACATTGTTAGTAAGATTAGAAACTTGAACTTTAAAGGTAAAGATATGTTTTGGATGGATCCCGGCTCATGTGGGTATCAAGGAGAATGAGCTGGCAGACAGATCCGCAAAAGAGGCGTCACAACTTGATGAAAGAAGTAACCTCCCCATAATACCACAGGACTATCATGCCAATATCAAGAGAAAATTACAAGAATTGGACAGACAGGAATGGAATAACAACGCCCGATGTAAATTAAGAAGTATATGTGAATACGACGATTGTAATCCAGCCACATTATTCTGCAGAGCTGACCAGGTTGTGTTAACTAGATGCAGAATAGGTCACACTAAGCTCCACATGCCCATCTGATCACAGGAAAAACAGCTGTTATGTGTAATGTGTGTAATGTTTCTATGTATGTTAATCACCTATTTATGTGCCCCAGGTTTGAGACTGACCGACGAGACATGGTGTTGAGAACGACATGCCAAGTGTGCTGAAGGACAGAGAAAAATGTAATCGTTCTCAATTTTCTGAAGACATAAAATTGTACGGGACATATAAGACAAGTGTATAAACTTTATTAATGTGATGTGAATGTTCTATAATTGTCATAACTCCCATGTACAAAATATTAATGTGATTGTATAGATGTCGCTAATAACCTTTGCAGTTGATGCGACATAAAATAAAATAAATAAAAAAAAAAGTCAGATTGGTGTTAAAGAGGTCATACATGTCATTTTATTATTTTCTCTCAACGTGAATTTTTTACATCAAACACAGTTTACTTAGACACTTGTGCATCAATGTTCTTATTTTTCTCTTTATTAAATCAAAACTGGTAAATCGTTTCGAGAAAAGTCAAATGCTTTAAAAGGTTTTTAGAAAAGCAATTTCATATGAATGTACAGTATACGACTCGCAATTAAAACGAAATATGAAAACAACTCATAAATGATTCACACTGAATTATCTGTTTGCTCAAATGCTTCTGCCAAATATTTATAATTTTAGTTCTAGTTACAATCATTAAATTTCAGACTTATAAAGAATGAGACAAGCTGCTCTAGATAGCCGAGGTCGCTAAGGCTGAAGGGCCGTAGCTGGCTCAGCTCGAAGGGTCTTGGTTCGAATCCCGCCTTGGGCATGGATGTTTGTGTGTGCTCGTGTTGTCTATAAGTGTTCTTCCAACAGTTCCCTTCACAGTTAAAACAACCACAGTGGTCGTTACATGACCCAGTTAAAAAGAGACCAAATAAATAAATAATAAATAAATAAAAAGAATGTGACAAAATTAAAGAAAAAAATTACTACATTAGAACAGCAGTGTTAGAAGTCCGATCTGCTCTTCAAATATCAAAATGTAGGTGAAATGTCGTCTTTATGCTACATGTCCAGTAATGTTCTACTTGAGCATGTTTTCCATTGCCGTAACTTTTCCCGAGCATACAGAAGTGTGCTCCAGAGAATTGTTCCCGTGTTTTGTGAGCTTGTAATAATTTTATGGAAACTTTAAACATAAACCCAATGAGGCAGAGAACAAACTAAAGTTACCACAGATGCACTTAAACTTCTGTAATTAATATCTTCCCTTTCAGAAATCTACGTTCTGTAGGTGAAATATAACAGCTAATTATGTATATTAATCAAGTCGTAAGTAGCTAGTTGCCTCCACTGCCCAAGTCTCCTATCTGGAAGTACAGAGACGGATTCACAATTGGTATTAGTAAACGCATATTAGCAAAGCGCTAGCCGCACATTTCCTCGGCCCTAAGGGTCGTAGACCGTCTTTAATTGGCTGAATTACCACCGCATACGCAGAAGGAGATTCAAAGCGCTTTCGAGGTTCCATTTCCGTTGAAATGAGCTTTACAGCTAAGGTGAGCGTTCTTTAACCTGGCAACATTCTCCTAATGCTTTGGGGAAGCTATGTACACGTGCGTTGCTTTGCCAGAATCTCAAGTTTTTGTATCTAGTTAAAATGGTTGAATTACATATTCTTTCTTCCTTTTTAACCTGTTACCTCTGGGTAAAGAAACAAGCTTTTTCCGAAGAGGCCTGTGTATTCACACAGCGCCGTGAAAATTCACTGCTAAAAACTACCTAATAATTTATTTATTTCCCTTTTATAATGTTTTATTTATATGTACCTTTATAACACACTTTGGTTAGAGATAGTTATTAAAATAATCAGTAACTTTACGTAATGTTTATTCATGTGTAATCATTTTAAGAGTAATTTTTTCCCAAGTTGTACCTGATATCGTTGTATAACTGGACTCATGGACATCTCATAGTTTGTATGCTAATGTTCTTTAACAAAAGATAATAGTTCTAAATTTCCCATACGCAGAGTAAAATATAAAGTGTAAATAATAGATAAAAATTATATTAATGGCAACAATAACGATAAATACTCCATTATTTTATTTATTGACGGCATAGACTATTATTTCAGAAAGCATCTGACCAGTGTCCGCAAGAAAGATTTGATGAAGAGCATCCAACTACGTCCGACTCGTTTGCATGGACTGGATCACATTCAGCCCATCGGTAATAGCGCCATCACATTCCGTGTGCACCAGTACATGCTTCATTACTTTGAGTGTTTTTGACAATCTTCACCGCCATCGTATTGTCAAGAGAGAATGCGGAGGATGAAGTGACATTGTGCCGCGGAACGCGTAAATACCTTTGATGTCGAGTGAACGAACGCTTCAAACCTTGTCCGGATTTGCCGTTTTAAAGTGACCTAAACAGATTCGATGGATTCGCGCACATGTTCCTCAGTTACGTTAATTATCGGTGCACATTTGATAAATTGGTTCGGTGAACTATATTTTTGTTATACTCTTCATTTATGTTGGAAAATCGAAACATGCAATCTTGGAAATTGTTATACATTCTATCTATAATTGTTAAAGATATATTGAATGCGAATGTTTTCTTGAACTTAGTGTTAGGTAAAACATACACCAAGGATTTTTCTCTTGATGCAAATGCATTTTTTCTACCAATATTGACTATAGTAACTAATAATAATATAATAATAATAACAATAATAGTAACAATAATAATAACAATAATAATAATAATAATAATAATAATAATAACAATAATAATAATAATATTGAAGCAGGCTGATGAAATTGATTTAGGTCACATATCTCTGAATCTTTCTTGTAACGCTACGAAGAACATTCCAAATACACCAGATCTACTACAATCTTGGAGAGGATCCTACAGGAAATATTCCAATAAGCAGGAAGAACAACATAAAGCTGCGTCACTGCATTGGCTAATTAGTGGATATTTATTGGCTAATAAGTGGAGACTGATCGTTTTTAATGAATATTCAAGTTAGGTTCTGCGAACTAAAACTTCGAAAAAATGTAATAAAGATGAATGTGATAGACAAATGTAGAAAATGTGAAACGTATGGCGAATCAATTGAACATATTATGGCGGGCTGTCCAGCATTACCAGACGTCTATCTTGGAAGACACAACTAACTCGCAAAATTCATTCATCAAGAACTTACACAGGCTTTTTGACTCTTCTGCGCCGTATTACAAATATTGTCCAGCCCCTGTATATGCGACATATAACCATGTGATGTAGTGGGACCGATTTGTTATTACGGAACAAATAGTGGGTTATAACAGCATGTCATTAATAAAACCAAAAGATAGTCCTTATAATTGGTATTGCAGTTCCTCTGACCCATAAAATTAGGAAAACTGTATTATAGAAGATCAGAAAGTATGAGAAGTTTCCAATGCAACTGAAACATCTGGCGGCTGGAGAAAGTTCTGGGATCTTGGTGATCTCATTGGCAGGAGTGACGTCAAACAATTTTAAAAAGAATTTGAGAAATTTGGAATTTCCAATAAAATTAGGAACTGTTGGACAAAACCAAGTTTTACTTCAGACTTGTCACATTGTTCGAAGGTTTATACAGTAAGCTCAAGTGGGATAGGGTGAAGACAGAGTTCTAGTGCCCAGTTTAACTTACGAAGAAAGTCAATAATTAATAATAATAATATATAATTATTATATTATTATTATTTATATTATTATAACAATATTTATAATAATAGTAGTAATACTAATAGTAATAATAATAATAATAATAATAATAATAAATAATAACAATAATAATGATGATGATGATGGCAATGATTTATTGCCGCAAATCTGCGTACGTTGGGTAGCAGTAATACGGACAGTAAACTTGATTAATATATGGTCATCAACAAATACGTATTTCCATTAAAGTCGGAAACAGACGTGATCGTACTCTCCCACCCAATTTAAATGTTATATATTTGTGTAGTAATTGGCATAAACATAATTCTTGAGGTACTGAAGACTCAGTTTCTTATAACATTCAAAAAATTTATTATTATTATTATTATTATTACTAATAGTAGATATCAGATGAGTCAGATGTAATTCTAGGGAAGGGTGGATTCTACCGCTTTGAGTAAGCGAGGTTTCATTTGATGCGTGTCTATCTGTTGATGGGGAACAAATCCTTTTTTGTGTACTTCTATTCTAATTTTAATCTCTCAAATGAATAATTATTAATATTTTAAAAATTCTTTAAAGCATCGAGACGACACACAAAATACTTCTGTTCATAAGAAACACAAACTACTTCTGTTCATAAGAAAAAATCTAAATGCACTTATCCTTAATTAATATTGCTATATCAATTTTAGTAAAGATCTTGAAATTTGAAATTCACAAACCTCAGCGCTCTGTAAAGCAGTTCCTGCTTCATTTCTAACTAGGAATACACGTTACCACCCTGGCTTAATTTTCTCGGAGGTACAGTACGAGTATTAATTAATGGAGAAATACAGCTGTTGTACTTGAATCCCCTTTGTGCTAGTTTCGTATCTTCTGTAGAAGCAGAGGAAGACACGGTTCTACGCCATCCGTTGTCATCAGGTTGTTTGTCCGTGGTCCCCGAGAGAAGAACAATACGAGCATTTAATTCTTCCCGTAGCTATTCGCGAGTTCCAAGAACGCCGAGGCGGCATGGAACGGTGCAATTTTCTTCTTGTTCGCTCGACTTTCCGCGAAATTACCTTACGAGGGACGCGTAAATGCTTTTGAAATCTTAGAAACATATGTCGGAAACGTGTCGCACCTCTGTTTCACAACCTACTCTTTAGAAGAAACCGCTTAGAAGAAGCGTGCCCATTTAGCAGAGTTATTATTCAGCTAATGAGATAATTTGCTTTTCTTGTTAAATCTGTTACGCGAGATGTGTTCTCGAAATGTAATACACAGAAATAATTATTTATTATTTAAATTGGACCAGAATACGGAAGTTATCTCGTACAAAATATGCTACACTTAAAAATACATTGTAATTTAAATGTTACAGACCTGTTTTGTATTTAAAATTGTCATAATTTGTACAACTACAAAATGTTAGAGAACTTGCTACATATTCGTGCAAACTTAAATGTAAATTAACCACTATTTCTTCATCTTTGCCTACAATTTATATTATGGATTATTAAGTATAAGCACAAGTATATTGCTTTTCTTATAAAGCGCTTTGTGACATCATTGACATTTTATTTAGGTTGTGCAGTAATGATTCGAACAGAGTTGAATATTGGGCTCAAAAATAATGTGACTTGTGAAACAGTCGTTTAGTAGAACTTTCATATTTAAATGATCAACAAAAAATTTTTAAAATGTTTGTAAATATTTCAATCTATGTTATTTTTAGCTTGAATGCATGTGGAGTCCTGGGCTGACAAGTTCCCTAATTAGCGGGACATAGTAGTGCCGTGGTCAAAATTGGAACTGATAGTTTGAACTTCACCTAAGAGTTCAATACTCGGAGTCCTTTGAACTCTTCTGTCCTCGGCTTTCCTCTATCATCGACCTTAAAAACTGTTTAGTGTCTTTGGTCTCGGTTAATCTATCATTGCCATGGAGATCTCATAACGTCTTCGCACAATCTGCATCCTGTCTACACGCTTGCTGTCCCTACACTCTTATCCTCTATTAATAAATGTTGGGATACACGCGCTCCTACAACTCAGCAGATGCTGAGGGTTCAGTGAATAGTTTTATTAAGTGCTCAGCAGCAAACAAGGACACATAAGCATTTCACCCCTCTGCTTTCTTTATCATTTGTCACACATTTGCTATCTCTTTTGACCATGGACATACTGTTTATATTCTGTATCACAATTCTTGTCCCTCTTTCTCTTTTCTCGGGTTCCTGAAATCCGTAAAATCTATCCATTTGATTTTCCGCATCTCCATATTTTTCTTCAATTATGCAACAACTTGTAGTCACAGTCTGTGCCGCAACTTACCACTTCGCAATCATCTTCATTGCGACTCACAAGACCGTTTGTGATTGATGTTTCCGGTTCCGTCCACTGCCATGGTCATTCGTTACGAACGTGTTGAGCAGGGAGTTAGTGATGTTCCTACTCTTCTGGAATGAGAGATCCGGCGCCGACCTATACGTCGGCTTGAGTGTTTCCCTGTAGGTATCTCCAGTATCTCACTGCCTCAGCCGGGACAAGCTCTAAGCGCTCTATTGCTCTCCTGATGTGCCTGGTAATATAGTGTACGTAAGTTTAAATATGGGTGTGTTTTAAAAGGTAGCAGAAGGGACAAGGATAAGGAAGGAAACCTCTAGGATTGATCAGAAAAATACTCGGAAAACTACCCATCAGTGCAGGTACGCGCTAGATTTCTCCTTCAGACAGTGAGTGAATTACACCTCGCTATTTAGCCAGCTCAAAAATTCGGCACTCGGAACCCTAGGACCTCGCGGTAAGAGTGTCTGCAGTGGCAGCATTTGTTGTCCAGAGCTAGCTCAGCCGCTCGGCCGCTCGTGTGCGTCTCCCCCTCCCACATGGTCGAGACGGCGCGGCGGCGATCGCGAAAGCGCCCGAGACGAATCTGCAGCAGCAGTAAGAGGAGGAGGAGGGGGCGGGGCCGGGAGCCAGGCTGCGCGGGCCGGAGCGAGTTAGCAGACCCCAGCTCGGGCGAGCGCCGCAAAAGTTTCCGCCGGGGTGGGGAGCAAGACGGAGAAGAAATAAATAGGAATTCTGGTGTGAAAATTGCATTCTGTATTGTCAGGCCTCTTCTCATTGGCGTCACTTGTTGAACAGAAGACAAACCGATCCTCTCCCTCCCTTCTCCACCACGCCTCCCCCACCCGCCGCCGCTCTCGTCCTCCCTCCACCTCCTCTTTCACCCCGCCCCCAGCCCCCCTCCCCCGGCAGCCCGTTCGTAAGACGCTGCCTCTACTGAGACGATCGCGCCGCTTCTCCCGCTTGTTGTCTCTCACAGACTGACGCTTCCTCCTTACTATTTAATTGCAGTCTCGGCGTGGAGGCGGAAATAGCTGCTGGTATTGATGTTTTGCTCCGTGGATTAATTTCGTGTCGTTCGTGCCTTCAGGAGCACTGCGTCATTTCGGCTTATTATGTCGATGCGCCGATACGAGCGTAATTGGGCGCCACCAGCACGCATTTCCTGCGAGGAGACAGCTTGGAGGGGGAGCCGCCTGGCAGGCTGGCTGCCTCTTGGGTCTGTTCTTGCCTCGCCTCGCCTCGCCTTCGCCGCCGTACCCTCTTTCCATTCCATTTGCGCGGCTGTTACGCTCCGATGCACGCTCTATGAACTGCTCCTTTGTATCAGGCAAACTTTCTTTTTGTGTCTATCCCTAGATTTTCAATGTTGTGCCTCATCTGTGCGCCCTTCTTTCTGTTTCATTTATTTTGCTGCTTCGGTTGCACAGTCAATCAGCGGACTAGACTGCAGACAAATGGGTGTTTCCGTTACGTTTCTTTCTCCAAAGTTTCGGCAAATCTCAATTCCTTCTTTCTTTTGGGTGTATAATCCGTTTTCTCTTTTGTGATCTGTCCTACTAGTATTTCTTTTCTGCTGCTGTTTGAACCCTGGTCAGTGTAGGTATATGAAAATCCGAAAGCAGTATACGAACATTATTTGGCACAAGAATTCCCGTTTGTGCCATTCCCTAGATTATGATTACGTGCCATCCTATCCCGTTCCTTTGCATTCTTTTGTTGTATTTCCTTTAGTTATGAGCACAAACTGTCTCCTACATTGTGTATGTTACTTTACACTTCTATGTCTATTCGCACATTTTCATATTTTCAAAACTGTTTTTCTACTTTTTGAATTCTTCTCTACTCTTTTCCCTTCTCATATATTCCGTACTCTTCTTACTCCACGTCTTCCGTTTTATTTTTATTTTGAATATATATTTTTGTTTATAACGCATGTTTATAGGATAATTTATTTCGTTCTCAAGATAATTTTAGTCTCTAAATACTTTATTCTGTATCCCATCTGTTCCTATTTTATGAATTGTTCTTAGTTTCACGTGTTTGTGTTTCTGCTTTAATTTCATTGCACAGTTATATTTCACTGTGGTGTGTATGTATGTCATCGCATGTTTTTTCCTTATCCACTCATTATCTTAAAGCTCTGTTTATTATGTTTCACGAGTAAGTGAAACGCTTATAGTTTTAATTCCTCTTCCAAATGCTCTGTGTATAATTCGATTTCTTCCCCTTTCCCTTTTGCTTCTCTCGTTTCCTCCTTGGTTGCAGTCCGATCACCGAGCGCGACCCTTTCCCCGCTTTGCCCGTTCAGCACCCCTTCCGTCTCGGCGTCCGCCTTCCCCCTCCCCGCCCCCTTCCCCTCGCGTCGTCCTGTGGGAATGTTCTCACTTAAGCGCTCATTAAATTCATGTGCATTAAATTATAGCCATTTAGTTTCCCCCGCTTACTTTCTGTTCTTTCGCATTTCTCAAATTACGTTCCCCAAGTTGTGACACGTATCCTAATGGCGCGGTTTTATTCGTTGCGGTTGAGGAGTCGCGGGAGGAAGACGAGGCAGAGGGAGCGGAGAGGAGGAGCGGGAGGCGAAAGAAGGGAGTATGGGCCGCTGGGAGTGAGAAATGAGGATGTTGAAATGGCGTGGGTGGCCAATATGAGTAGTGAAGAGGATTGCAAGTGTGGTGTTGAAGAACACGAGACGAAAGTGATGTTTCAAAGATGACGAGGAATAGAACGCTGGCGAAAGTTTTATGCGGCGAATGCTGAATAGAAATGGGTTGGTGATGATGGCTGATAGAGAAAGGACGCCTTATTAAAATGCTGTGCTATTGTTCTTCCTGATTTGAAAGAGATGTTACTGCCTTACAGACAATAAAGTGATGCAGCTTTTTATATCATTGTAGCGTAGTATATAAGTTAATTTTTTCCGCAGTTATTCTTTGGGTACCATATTTCCATTTATTTCTGTACTTACTTTGATAGTGTGTTGCTATTACTCTACAGTTGCTTGAAGTTATTAGTATTGTACCCTCGCTTGCACAAAAAATGGGCGATGTCCTGAGCCGAACTTTACCAGAGTTTTCCGACCCTGCCCGCCTTGCAGAGATCAGGGTGACCAATCCAGCTTTAGCTTCATTTGGAGGCGGGACTATTCATCTTGAACATTACAAAATGGCGGTGATGGAGTTATATTATAGTAAATATTTGAATATGAATATTAAATCAACCAACAGTTTTACATAAATTTTTGTATATACATTTAATTACATAAATAAAGGCATGCAATTTCCCAGTAAAAACATATTTTAAAACTGTTATAAAACGGGTTTTTTGCAAAAAATAACACTGGACAACGACTATTAAGCTCCATGTCTACATTTCGTCGTTTATTATTGTAATTTTTAATATAAATGCAAATAATTTGATTGTTGATTGTCAACCTAGTTTTTTATTAGAAAAATTTTAAAAATTTAAAAAGAAATACGTTTTAGAGTCAGTTTCCAAACACGTTCCAGAAGAGTTTATTTTGGAAAACTATATCAATTTCTCAGATGACCCAATTAAAATTTACTATACGGCCCAAAATTTTTAAATTTGTAAAAAAATGTTTTATATGAAATACTAAATAAATTTAAAAGATTTAAAGTTCATTTAGTCAAATGAAAGTTTTCTTCTAGACATTATGTTTGGGAAAAGGCAGCGTAAGCAAATGAATGATTTTGATCTTTTGTTTTGGGATCAAAATTTTTTTCCTTAAACTAAGTTAGGTGATTGTTTTTTACATGGAGTTTTTACCCCAAATTTAAAAATCATATGTGATTAGTCTTGAGGATTTTTTAAAATAAAAAACACATATACTTTATATAACATTTTAATATCTTAATGTTTAAAAGGTAGAAACACAGTTGTCTATTTTAAATTTGAAACAAAAACAACCACACACACACACACACACATACACACACCAAAATTTTCAATATATTCCATGAAATTTATGTATGTTTTCCCAACAAGCAATGAAATTAATATATTTATAATTATGAATTTTTTTTTTTGATATTTTTATTTTGAGAGACAAATGAAAAAAAGTTTTTTACACGTCATGGAATTTTACCCCCACTTTTCTAATAAGCACCCCCATAAACACTGTTTTTTAACATTGAATCACAGAGATTCCTGTAAAAAAATTATTTCAAATTTAATTTTTAAAAATGTTTAAAATTTTCAAACTTCGAAATCTGTGTCAGATAATCAAAAAATGAAAGGATCCTTTTCTTAAAATATTGTTAAAAAAAAATTTTCTCTTTTCTTTTTTTTAAATTTCAAAAAATTTAAATTTTTTGGGATATTGTTACTAACCTTTCAAAATATTATTTATATTAAAATTTTTTTTAATGAATTTTTTAAAAAATTTGTAAAAAAAAATAAAATTATTTTTTTTTTGGGGAAAAATTTCATTTAATTATCAATATTTAAAGTAATTTAATTGTTTTTAATAGAATTTTAAATTTTTAAAACTATAACTCAAAATTTTTTATTTTGCGCTTTGTCTATATTACAATGAACTTTAAAATCTTATTGATTGATGTTTGTGTTCGTATATGTATTCTACCAGGACGATTTTACAAAGAAAATCAAAAATAAAACGAAATAACCTCAAATTTATAATTCATTGGCTTTTTGCAATTCGGTAACTTTAAGAATGGGGAAGAAGGAAAATCTGCGCTGTTGAAACCAAATCTTCAGGGTCACCAGGGTTCCTTTATAAGTCTTAATTCAAAAAGGATACTGAATTTAAACTTTAACTTGAGAATACAGGGATACCATGAGAGAAAATGATGAAAATTGTCTGAAAAAAATTGCCTTTGAATACTGCATCAAAGTCCCTGGTTTTTAATTAATTTTCTGTCATTCGTCGAAAACTCCCGAAACTTTCGGTAAATTATGTACGTTAAAGGGAAAGATTTATTAAAGAGACCCTAGTTTTTTGGATCAAAATAGATTTAATTTGGAATTGCATTATTCTTTGGGGCAAATCAAAAATTGAATTTATATTTGTGCTATTTTCTTTTTCCTTCTTTTCCCAATTTTCAAACATAATTAATTTTTTTACCAAATACAATAATTTTTCGACCTGTCAATTGGAAGAATAGTTGTTTATTAAAAACGTTCCCGATAAAGGGAAAACGTTTAAAATATCATAAATACCAAATAGAGTAATATCTGATATTTGTGATCTAAAACTCCCTCTAAAAAATAATAAAATTTTTTCTTTGTTTTCTTTTAATCTTTAAAAAGAACGTAATTTGGTTTTGGTTTGTTCCCGGGCAAGATCTTCAGATCTTCCCCCGCAACTTTTGCCACACAAAAAAAAACTTCTTCACCGGTATCTTCCATTGGGGTTTAAGGTAAAAAATTTTTAACAGTATTTTAAGTTCTAATGACCTTTTTTTCCAAACACACACCAAGTTTTTTATTCCGTAGGTTTCCCCTCTATTCTTTCCCCTTCATTTCAAACCATGACGTACTTACAAGTTTTTTTGGTTTTCCTCTTTTTTCTTCTTTAAAAGGGATTCACTAAAAGATAATTTTGATATTCTGTCAGCATGCTTCAGCATACCTTTGGGAGTTGTTTATTTCTTTTTACCATTTGTCTCTCAATCATTATTATCTTCTAATTTTCGTTTGTTTCTATCAAACAGAATACAACATCGTCCCCAAAAATTCATTTTCAGCATTAAACCCGAGAGTTTTTTGCATCATTTTTACAATTTCCGTTCTTAAAAAGTTTCCACCATTGTCTTGATATTGTCTTTTTTTTTTTTTCAAAATGTTTTTTATAAAATTTTATGAAGTCTACTAATTTCCTTCCTAGTTTTTTTTAATAAAGTAAAATTTTGGGTCCCCTGTCTAATTTCACCCGATATTTTAAATTTCCCTTTTCCTACTGAAATATCCTATTTCTGTTCAGATCATATAGATTTCCACCCCCCATTTGTTTTGTTTACTTATTTATTTTGAGTCTCCATTTTTTTGTTTTTTATTAATTTATTAAATGTTCAGATCAAAAAATATTTTTTTTCACCTTTTTTTAAAGTGATAGCTGACTCAAAAAAGCGGGAAATTTGAATTAAAAGGTTTTTGTTCTCGAAGTTAAAGTATCAAAATTTTTAGTTTTTTGGATTATGATAACAAACCTTTCAAATTTTTTTTACCAGTCTTGCATGAAGGGGGTGCCCTAAAATAATGAAAAAGACAACGTCAATTGGGGGTAAAGAACTTTTTCTGATGAAATAATATTATATAAAAAAAAGATCTTCATTTTTCATCTTCAAAGTTCCACTAGTTCTTTGGGAAGAAATGATATTTTTGGGATGAAGGGGGGCACGTGACCCTGAGTTTTTTATTTTGGATCCGGGTTGGGATGGTTTAGTAAAATATTTTTAGCATACTTTTTAAAAGGAATGATTGAGAAAATTTTTAAATTTGGGACTTGTTTATTAATCAATATCATTCAAAAATGTGTTTTTTTGAATGTTAGCAAAGGGATGAAAACATTTTATTCAACAAATAATCGAATATTTGTTATATAAATCATGGTTTTCCAAAATTTTTTTTTAACCATCACTAACTTTTTCAAAAAATTTATCTGCTGGCATTTTAAAAACATTAATATTAATTCTTTTTTTTCGTATATACAGAGTAATAACGTAAAGAGAATTTATAAAATGCTCCCAAAAAACTGCCTTTTTCTGAAAAAATCTTTTGGCTTCTGGTGACAAAATGAATAAAAAAAATTTTTAAAATTAAGAAAAAAGTCCTCTAACACGGGTTTAAAAATTTCCCAGTTTTGTGGATCCGTATCCCAAAAAAACCAAATTAAAAAAAACGCCCGTCTGTCCGTCTAAACAACTCTAGCCCCTAAACCATGCATACTTTTTTTCCAAATTGAAGAAACCCCTGTCGTTTCCCCCGGACCCATATCGTTTTTGCATTCCAATTTTTGGGGACTATTTCAGCCTTCCGGACATTTTAATTTTTTCAAAAACGCCCAAATTGTTTTTTGAAATTTCTTGTAAGAACTGTTTACTCATAGTAAAATACGCTTATAAAGGTGAATATGTCCAATTTTCACGTTAACCCAAATTTTGAAAAACCTTAAAATTTGAATATTTTGAGTCTTACACAATAAAAAATTAAAGATAGTTTTTTCTTCAAAGAAATGTTTGCTTATAATTGATTTTTTAAAAGGTAATGCAATTTTTGTTTTAGTTGATTTCGCACAATATGGTTAATATTTGAATTTTTAAAATTTACATAAAAAGTTTTCCCCAAAAGGCCCAATTTTTTTTCTTTAAATTTTTGTTGGGGAATGCCAAATTCAGCATACCATGACAAAAACGAGATATTGTCTTTTCCCAAATTTTTTTAAAATTACACAAAGAAATTTTTTGAAAACCTCCCCCGCTTTAAATTGAGCATTTGAATAGATTTGTATGATTATTTAACTTTGGTGAAGTGCTTAAATGATTTTTTAGAGGAATTTTTTCAAAACTCAATAGATTCTGGAAAAACTATTTTAACCCCAAAAAGTTGAAAATGAAAAAAATGTATTTTTGGGGATAGATGTCAGTGGCAAGAGAACGGAAGAACCTTATGTATCAAAACCCTTTAAACCAGTCCACACATGGAAAATTAAAACTTTTGTCGAAAAGTCTGTCCATTCTTACCCCTCTGTTCTTCTTTTTTTGGTTTGGGAAGTGGCATTTTTTTAATTTTTAAAAGCAAAAAAAAAAATTTAAAAGTAAAACTTACCAAAGTGAGACACAAATAAAAAAATTAAATTAGGACGTAATATGATTAGGGTTGGGGAAAGGGAAACGAATACCAATTTAAACCAAAAAAGGGCCCTATGAACAGGAAAATAGGGTATGAATGATCTGGTAAAGACCAGAATAAAAGTACATCAAATTTTTTTCCCCCATTTTTGTAATGGTATCTTTCAAAAAAAAGGAATGTTAGAACATTCTAATGTTATTAGAATTTTTTTTCCCTTTGCTCGTCAAAAAATGCTGATATCTAGGGGAGAACACGCGTTCCTCTATTGTGAACCACGCCTGCGTTGCGCTCCAACACGTCGTAGGCTTTTTCGTAACTTACTCAATTAAGAATCTTCAAATTTTTGTTTTAAAACTATTCTTTTCCCATTCCCGAATTTAAAATATTAAATAAATTTTTAAGGGTAAGAAAAAAAAATCCCCCACATAAATATTAATTCTATAAAATGTTTCAGTTCAGTACTATGTTTTTTTCACCTTTCGGTTCTATAGTTAATTTATCGCCCCCCCAAGGTGAATTATTAGAGGGATAACTTTTAGAGAAATTTTCGACACGGGACATTCAAATTCTTTTCCCCAAGTAATTATAGAATCTAAGAAACATTTTTGACTTCAAGAAAAATAAATTCATTGCAGATATCTTTTGTTCATCTACTCCATTTATATAAAAATAAACCTTATTTTCTCGTTTATTGGTAATGTTTTCAAATATAACAAATTTACACTATTCCCAATTCATTCTTTTTTGAAAACCCCAAACGACAATCGTAAATGCATACCTTTTTTGGGAAAAGATTAATTAAAATCTCCACATTTCAAAAATAAAAAGGATAAAAGGACGTAAACTCAGCTTCCAGTTTTTCAAACAAGATGAACTCATGACGTCACCCGCAGCCCTTTAAATGTTTCCAATTAGAAGGTGTTGAATGATATTTTTGAGTTTTGCTGTTGAAGACAGGGATGTTGCTTGAACAAAAAACAGTAAAAGTACGATTTGCAAAATGGTTTTAAACGTTTTAATGTAAAAAAAAAAAGGTTTATTGCGTTTGATTTCAAAAAATTTTTTTAAAATTGTAAAACCCACTTTTCCCAAAAATCCCACATTTGAAAGCCACATGATTTTTGCAAGAACGAATTATGGACAAAAAATTTCATTTAAAAACAAATCTTTTTTTTCCTTTTGTTTGTAGGAAGACTTTAAAATTTAAACTTTAAAATTTTGAAAATTCAGAGTTAACCATGAAAATTGGAATTTGTCACCCTTCTAAGTGTATTTTACTCTTCTTCCAAAAATTGGAGGTTTTGAAAAATTTTAAAATGCCCAAATTTTAAGAAGCCCCAAATTTTCAATTTTTTAAAAATTTCCCAAGCTTCAATCAGCCAAAAAAAATTTTTCAATTTGGAAAGGATCAATGGTTTAGGGAAGTAATCACAGAGGATGGACGGACTTTTGGAAAAAACCATTTTTTCGACCCCAAAAGTGTATTCCCGTTTAATCCAAATGATTTTCCTGTATTCAAACTTTTTTTATACTACGTATCGCACAATATACTCGTATAAGTCACATACGAATATACTATTATACTAGTATTTCGGGGTATATAGAAAGAAAAAACGAGAATAAATTTTTGTTTTGTGCTGAGATAACGAATTATCATGTTAAAAACATCTAAATATTACACATTTCCCAAAAAGGTAAATACAAAAAAAAGTCAAATTTTTTTCTGCATTATTGTCATTTAAAGGTGATTTTTTTTTTCATAATGATTATATTAAAATATGAATGTATTTATCTAATCAAAAAAAAAGAGAAATTTGTCACAATCTGGGCGACGTTGTAAAAGGGGTGACAAATATCAAATGGGGGGAATCCCGGGCCAAACCCAACAAACCTTTTTTTGGGAAACCGGGGTCAAAACGGGGTTTAAATCGAACGGGGGGTTTTTATTCTGCCCGAAGGGTTTACTCTTTAGTTTAATTAATCTATAGGGTCAAATATGGATATCCCTAACGAAGAAAACATTTCCCCATTTTCCCCATGTACGGGTTGTGACAAACTTTTTGGAAGTGAATGCAAAATGTTTTCAAAATTCACTATTTTAAATTTCCCAAGGAGTTAATTTAAATTTTACAAACTAATTATAAATAAATGCCATTTGTATAAATTTTTTAATAAAGGGACAAAAAAATTAACATTATATAGTAAAAAAGTTCAGCAAAGATCTTATGAAAAAATAAATACAATTTTCCCAAAACATTCTTTTTTTTAATTTCGATTTAGTAAAACAGAAGGAACAGAAAAAAAAGGATCGGCCAGAACCGATCCTTACCTGGATTTAAAACCCGGGTAAAAACGATTTCGCTACAGAAGAGTTTTGGTCTTTCGAATCCAACCTTAATGTATCTAGAATAAAAAATTTGTTCTGAAATTTTCCATTTTCTGAGAGTAACATTTAAGACGTAATGAAATCTATTCTCTAAACATATTCGTTTCTCAACAGTAAATTTCAGGAAAATGCAATATTTGCAATGATGTTTTAACAATCATGATAATATATTTTTTATCGAACTCGTTATCATATTTATGAATTTTATAAAAAATTTAAATTTAGATTTAAAAGAACGACTTTTCCAAAATTTTTGAGACCCGAAATTGAAATTCCTTTTTTTTCCCCTATTGAGATTTTAAATGACAGGTGATTTGCATTGATCACCCACAAAAAGGGGGGAATAATCTTTGGGATAAAATTAAAAATTTAAAAAATTCTTTTTTTCGTGAAAAATTGGGACGATTGAAGGGAACCCTTAGTCTCGCTACCCCACTAAAGATAAGCGATAAAAACATTGTTTATTTAAAAAGGGGAGATCAAAAAAAAAAATATTGATTTTTTTTCACATAATCAAATCTCTTTATTATTTTTTTGGAGTTCAAATTTAAATGGCCCCACCTCCCAAGATTTACATTAAAAATTTTAAGACCATAAAAAAATAAAATTATCAATTTTTACAAAAAATTGGGATGCGTTTTAGATTTATCACAAAGGACAAACACAAATTTTTTTAATGAGTTCGTAATAGTCTCTAAGGATTTTTTAAAACAAAAGAATATTCCCTTTCTAAATTAATAAAAGAAGAAGAAATTCCCTTTTTATTGAAAATTTTTAAAATAAAAACCAAGACTTGTTAAGGTTCTGATTATTCTAGAACTTTAAATATTAAATTATGTGATTATACAACTTGGTACAGACTTTTTCATATTATTTCTAAGATTATAAAAATATGTAATGATTTAAAAGAGACACTTTAATATTTTTACCATCTCTTTTCCCAAATTTTTTGTTTTCAATTTTAAAAATACCAGCACACAATCTTAATATAATCACATTATCGTTTAAAAATCAAGTTTGTTCCTCCGCAAGAATTTTGGAATGTCTCTCGTGATGATAGTGATTAATGTTTCCAGGCACGGGAAAAAAAAAACATATTCGGGAGGATTTGATCTGGTCCATTCCTCTATTCTACTTTAATCCCGAACTATCACAAAAGGGACCTTACAGCACCATGGGGGTTTTTGTAGAATGAATTCTATCTTGAAAATTTTTGTTCTTATAATACAACATTTACTTTGGTTAAAAAAACTCACATTCTTGTGGGAATGTGGGAAACATCACGGATACTATTCTAATTTTATTCTGTTAAATATTTCGATTTGAATGTCTTTTTGAGGGGTATGAAGGAAACCTATCCCAATGCTATCTTGCCCCCTCCCATATCTTCCAAAGGGGTTCACATTACCGGGATAAGACTGAACTGTAACTGTCGAAACACCAGTCTAAATAAAGAACCCGGGGGTATTAAGGAAATAACTATGTGATTTTTTAAAACCAATTAACACAACTAAGGAATTTTCCGGGCAAATTTGATTTTATTCATGAAAACTTGAACCTAAACTTGAATGATATAATGCAACAAATTTTAATTATCTGAAATAGTTGATTGATTGCTTCTTCAAAAAATTATAATGCTTATAATTAAACAAAAAATATTTTCCAACAGCCAAATTTTTTTCTCTAATTCATTTCCCAAAATTTCTATTACATGAATTGGGGAAAAGAGTTTCAAAATGATTCTATTTTCAATTTTGTAGTTTTAAAGAAATTTTTTTCAATTTTCAAAAATATGGTTCCAAAAAAAGGGGCACCAGCGCTCGGCGAAAAAGAAGGAGGCCCTTTTTCAAATCTGATGGACAAACCTTTTTTGGCCCCGTCTTTTCAAAATTTTAAATTAACAAAAAATTGGGCATTTTTACAAAATCCACCATAAAAGAAAAAAATATCCCTTTGTTTGAACTCCCGTTAAAGGTGCAGCGTACCTAGCAACCATTCCCTATGGGTTTTTGTTTCAGTTGCCAAAAAAGAAAATATAATAAAACCTATGCTAAATAGAACAAATCGTTTCAATATATTTTTTTTTTTCATAGGTCAATCCTTTTAAGTTTAAAATATGATATATAATATAATATAAAAATGTATAAATATAGGAATATTTAAAAAATTATATAATATAATTATTTTTTAATAAATTGGGAAATTTTTTCTATAGAAAAAAAAAGGGAAAATTTTTTTTTCTAGGATTGACCCATTTTCATAATAAAATGAAAGGGGCTTTAATTTTGAGAAGATCTAATGTCTAGAAGTAGGACAGTTTTAAAAAATACTAGTGATCTAAAACAGCGGCCTTTTTCAAATTATTTTGGAAAATTATGCTGAAAAAAAAAAAGTTTTTAAAAATTTACATGTCATTTAAAAATCTTATCTTTAAGGAAAAAGTTTTATAGGGGGAAAATTAAATTTCAATATTTTATTTTAGAAAATTTAAAAAATCAGTTTTAAAAGAATAATGGGGAAATTCTTTTTAAAGCACTTCCATATCCAACCATAAAATGTTAAAAAAAATTTTGACATTTTTTTGAACATTTGGAAAATGTCCCCGGGGCTTCATAAATACCCTCCCCATGAATTCGGGTTTCAAATTCAAGGGCCCCAAAATCAGCCAGATGTTTGGGAGATAATTTTTGGGAAAAACGGCGAACGGTTTAGCCGCAGCGTTGTTCAGGGACGGGCGGACAACATTTTACCGCGTCGATTTTTTTTGCTATCAACCACCCCATGGGTTTCTCACCCGATTTGGAGGGGTTTTTTTTTTTAAATTTAAAAAGGATTTATCCATTTTTGTAGGGTATGCTTTTTTTTTCCCGACAACCCCGTTTTTTCCCTAAAGTAACTTTCTATCCCAAAGAAAGTGCAGTCAATATATGGAAAAATTTAAATTTTGTTCACGGAAAATTTGTATGCACTGCAAAAACAATTTTCCCAAAATTTTAAAAAATTTATACAATTTTTTAATTCATTTGTAGAATTAGTTATACCGAGAAGAAGAGTAAAAAGGTTTTTAGAAATTTTAAACAGATTATAATTTAATTTGAAAAAACCCAGGAATTTAAAAAAGGTGACTTCTACTTTTGTAATAAGGTATAGGGATCGAATGAAAGTGTAAAGAAAAAGAAAAGAGTTTCTTTTTCAGAAAGTTTCAAAAAATGCAATATGAGCATAAAAAAAATACCCTCCAGAAATATTGGAATACTTGATTAGAACCAAATAATTTAGTATAAATCAATTTTTAAAGAATCATTGTTTGAAATGAATGTTTAATTTTTTGGGTTTCCCTGGTTTAAGGGGCCTTTTTCCCTAAAAAGTCAAAAAAAAATAAATGTTCGAAGCTTTTGAAATATTTTTTGGGGTTCGGGTTTCAAAGCAATTTTCCCTTTAAAAACCCCCCAAAAACTATTTTTTTTGATATCATTGTTTCTGTAGTGTGTGCGCATTGAGAATGAAAAAAATAAAAATTTTAATGAATCTTCTCAATAAGTCCAATTTTTTTCCTCCTGTTCCCCACTTAAAAACTATGGGAAAAATTGTAATGAAAAAAATATTAAATTATAAATTAGTTTAATAAATATGTTTATTTTTAAAAAGAAATAGAGAAAGGGAATAAAAAATGTATTGGGACAAATGAAAAATCATTGCAATATTTGAAAATTTGGGGAGATGAATTTAAGTTATAAAAAAATCGAATTATTGACAAAAATGAAAATTTCATTTTTTTTAAATAAACTTCCCTTTTATAATACTATTTTCCCAGGGGGAAAAAGTCCTTTTGGGGGTTTTTAGGCAACGATTAGAAACCCGATTCAAATATGTGAAACTTTCTTTTTACAATTGGGGTTTTTTTGTATTTTTTTAATGTCTCTTTTTTTAAATACTGGTCATATAACGACCACTGTGACTTTTTTTTGTTTTGGGGTTTTTTGTGGGGGGAAATAGGGGACATCACGCCACATTAGTCGAGGCGGAACCCCGGGCCCCTTTGCCCCGGGGAAGCTGGTTGTCGTCCCTTTCCTTTTTTCCTAGTAAACCTTTTGACTAATATCCAACATCAAATACATGAAGATTCCAATTCTCCCTCATTTGAATTACTTTTTTTCCCGGGTTCGCCTGGGATAAAAGGAAATGAAACCCTGACTAGGTATAAATTGGCCTGAGGCCCCAAAAACATCTTTTGGAATATTACTCTTTTTACCAAGATTTATCCCAAAGTTGAATTTTTTAAAAAGAGAGTGGGGAATCTTTTTAAACTCACAAGGATCATAAAACCCTTTTTGTGGTCATCCGTTTGCCCGAGGCAAGAATTGTTATTCACCTTTGGGTCGGGGTGCCACTTCTCGCACGGGCATCTCATTCCCACCCCTATCCCCCGAAATGAAGAACAGACCCTGAAACATGCTCCCAGTATGCGTTGAAAGAGCCGAAGAAGGAAAGGGTTTTCACTATGAAGAGTGCTGGCTACGTCCTCCCGCAAACTCTTTAAACTTTCTTACTATGGTTTTAAAAATAATATGCGTGAAGGATGATTTTAACAGCCTTTTTTAACTAATTTTTTCTTTTTTATGTAAAATGTCTTTGTATTTTTTTCATTTTAAAATTAATTTTTTTCTGTTTTTACTTTAATCTTGTAATTAAAAAAAAATATTTTAACTTTGACTTTTTATAATTTTTTAGAAAATTTTTGAATAATATTGAACATTAATTGACAAGATATTTGACACTATTTAAAATTTTTTTATTATTAAAGAATATGAAGTTTCATTTCGTGAAAAAAAAAGACTGGTTTTGTTTTTAGATTTGAGAACATGATCTCATTGAATCTCTTGTGTTTTTGTTTGATCTAAAAAACCCAAAAGTATTTTCAGGTTCATATGCATTCAAGATTGGGATCTTATGAACCAAATTTTTTTTATTGGGATTTTAAATGGTAAAATTTTTTTACATTTAAACATTACAAAAAAAGGGCGGGGTGTTTCCCCGAATAAAAAAAGTTTTCTTAATATCGATAACCGTAAGGTTTCGATGTTTGAATTGGGAACTTTTGAATCGCAAAACCCAGAAATTGTTTCTGGGGTCATACAAAAAACCAACATAAATTGGAAAGATAATACGATTCGGAAAAATGTGTTCCGCAAATATTTTTAAATTGAAATTTTGGGAAATTTTTTTTAACTAAATACCAAACTCTTTAAATTTATTCAAACAAGTTTTTTTTTCTTTCTTAACAGCCTTTTTAAAAAAATACATTGATTCTAAATTTAAGGGGTTTTTTAAAATTTTTCTTTTTTTTTAGTGGGTTTTTCAAAAATATTTAAGAAAAAAATTTAATTCAGTGTAGATTTCAAATTTAAAAAAATTAAAAATTTGTGTTTATTTTGGGTATTTATTAAAGATATCAATTATTTAATTTTTTCTATTAAATATGTAATTGATATTTAAAAAAAAATTAATTAATTTTGGCCCATTCGGGGATATCAGATTTTCTTTTTATATTACCTTTTAAAAAATAAATAAATAAAAAAAATCACTAAAAGGGGTAGAATAATCTTCGCAGTAACAGAAAATAAACTTTTGAAAAAAATTAAGAAAAAATTATATTTTCGAAATATTTCTAATAGAGTTTCCCAGTTCCTTTTTTCATTAATAAAATTGCATCAATTTTTTAAATATTAAACAATATAACAATAAATTTTTAATGATAATTATTGGGGCACCCCAGTGATTTTTAATTGATTAACGAAATCACGTTTTTTGCACCCGCCATATAAAAAAAAGGGGGATTACATTTTAAACTAATAAAATTTTATTTGCTTTCTTTTAAAAAATTAAGTAAAAAAACATTTTTTTAAAAACTGAAATGAAATTTTAATTTGTTGATAGGAAAGGGATATTATTTAAAAGATTATATTTTGTTTTCCCAAAAATTATGAATAGTTAGTGTTCCTTTTTTTTGAACCATTTGATTTTAAAATAGTTTTAAAACAAAACTTTTAATACATTTAATTTAATCTCCCAAACTCACAATATTTGATACCATAAATTAGACTTCATTTTCATGGAAAGAACCGATAAAATAAACCCCCTTTCCGGACCGCGCCCGGTTCTCAGCGTCCCCGGGGGGTTTGGGCCAACGTCCAGTGCAATTTGGGGGAGTGATCCCGCGCCCCCGCACCAATCCGTTTTTTTTCCTTTCCTCCCGTTTCCTCCTCTTTTTTCCTCTCACCCCCCCCCTCCTGTTCCCCCCGCTCACGTTAGAGAGGCAGGTCACTACCAAAAATTCCCCCCCTTTGGATAACTAGGGGGAAATCTTAGGGGGGAAGGGGACGTTCTGCTTGGGCAAAAAACCAAGATAAGGCGGGTCCCTCGACCCCGGGGTTGGTCCGGGGCCCTCGATGGTTGTCCGTTTTGGAAAAAACCAGGGCCCACAAGGATGCCCATATTCTGTGATGGGTATCTTTTGTTACCTATCTAAATGGGTTAATATTTTTCATATGTTTTTAAAATAATATTTTATTTTATTTCCAGGTCAGTTTACGTCCCTTGGTGGAGCCGAAACTTTTGGTGAAGATCTCTCTCACCAAAATAGTAAGTTTCTGTTTATATTTCTATGCATCCAAGCTTTGCACTCAAATCTGAATTTCTCTAAACAAGACATCTTATGTCAGTTTAAAAAAAATTTAAACCAGTTAGTTTAGTTCATTTTTCAAAATGAATTTGGGATAATCCTTTAGTATAAAAGGTTTTCTTTTAAAAAAGTTTTATTTAATATCATTTTTTATAATTTCAACCTGTTTTCAAATTTATTTTCTTTTTTTTTCATATCAATTTTCTTTGAATATTGATTTTAATTTTTTTGGGTTTTAAAACCAAATTACAGAATTTGATAGAACCCAAATTATTTTTGGGCCTTTTTTATGCCAGATGGGATGAAGGGAAAAAACAAATTTTCCCCCGTTTTCATCTGGTCTTAAATACATTTGTAGACGGGCATCCAAAACCTGTAATTTTTTTTCTATCCATTTTCTATCCCGTTTTGTAAATATTATATTAAAATAAATTTTTGTAAATGTGGCATTATGTTCACGAAAATGTTTTCTTAATTATTACCACCGATATATAAAATAAAAATAAATATATTAAATTTCATTTACGTTCAATTGAAATATTGAATAAAATGCTTAAAATAAATGCATGTATCGAAAAAAATTTTTTTTAGGTAAAAAGAAATTAATTCTTTTTTGTTTAAAATAAAAACGAGTTTTAAAAAAAATTTTAAATAATATTGTATTATCAATTTGGCATTAAAAAAGAAAAATTTTTTTTTTTGAACACAGAAGGATCATACTTTTTTGAAATGTCAACCCCCTGAAAATGATTAAATTTTTTTGATGTTTTAAACTTTTTTTTTCTTCTCGATGTTTGTTGGAATTTGTACTTGAAACATTAAAATTTTCCGGGGGAAGGGGAAAGTAGAGGAATAAAGCCTTGTAATAGTAGAAAATCAACCGGTGGAAAGGGAAAAGAAAGATTAACAATTTAAGAGAGAGGGGAAAAATAACTTAAGTGATGAATGGAATAGAGATAAAAAAAGTAATATATGGAATTCAAGGACGAAAAAAAGAGAATTTTAGCGAAAATTTTAAATGGTGGTTGAACATATTTTCGTAAACAAGAAAAAAGGGATCAAAAAAACGTAATTTTTAGTTAAAAAATTTCTCAAAATAGTTTTTTTCAATTAAAATTTTCACGTAGATATTTAAAAAATTTTTAAATGATTCAACTTTTTCATTACGAACCACCTCCGAAAAACGTTTCTCCTGCAAAAAATTAATTTTGGTTCCTTTTCTTTTTCCCAAAGATATGTTTTTAATTTTTACATCCCCACCATACCCGGGTTTCAAGTTAAACATATAATTTGTTTATCAAAAAGCCCCGACCTAGCTCTTTCTTCTACCGAGATAATTTTTATGGTTTGGAATGGGGGATAATGAGATAAATAATGTTTTTGGACAATGAGTGGTATGAGAGGAAGGAAAATAAAAAGAAAACCAGCCCGACTCGCTCTGTCCCCCCCAAAATTACGTGAATCACCGGGTTTTGCTTCCCCACAGGGGAAAATGTGGACCACAAAACCCGGGGTTTACGATATGGGGTGGGGGTATTGGCGGTCTAGTGGGTGAACAATGGCAGGGGAATGCGATGAAGCAGCAAAAAGGTAAGAAGCGCGCGGGGGATATGTCACGGGCATTTCAATCAGCCCCCCAAGTCGCCAGGCGAAAAGGGCCCCGCGAAAACAACCTCCGAAAAACGTGCCATGGCGAAGGGAAGAACATAGGCAGGGGGGTTTTAGGGGAGGGGGGGGCGGAGGGGCGCCCGCGAAACCCCTTCCCCACCCCCCCCTTTCCCCCTCCGTTGCCACCCCCGCTCTTTCGCGCCCAAAGGCCACGCGGGCCCCAAAAACCCGCCTGAAAAAAGGGCCCCTGTCACCGAGCGCGCGGCGGAAGGGCCGGGATGCCGGGGGGGCCCCGTCCCCAGCCCCCACCCCACCCCCCTTTTCCCAGCGTTGCCGCGCCCAGCCACCACCCCCCGCCTCAGGGCCTTTTCCCCCGACTCCCCCCCCTCCGCCCGCTCTTCTTCCTCTGGCCCTCGCCCCCCCCACAACACCCCCTTCTTTTTCGTCCCTTTACCCCACGCCCCCCCTGCACTCCTCCACGCCCACGTCCTCGCCCTGGCCCTCAACTTCGCCTTCACCTCTGCCCTCACCCACGAACTTCACCTCACCCTCGTCCTCACCGTCTCTCTCACCCTCGCCAACCGCCTTTCCCCAGCCCCCCCCACCACCCCGCCCCACTACCACCGTCACCCTTTTTTACAAGATCCCCGCCTGTATCCCCCCTCCCCTCCGCCCCGCCACCGCTCTGAAGCACCCTCTCCCTTTTTAGCACGCCCCCTCTTGAGTTCGGGGAGTCGCGTACACTCGTGCACGATTTTGACTCCGTCCGTCGTGTAGCCCTGGTTCTCGGCGGTGCTCCTTCGAAAGAAATTGTATGAAGAAGGGAAGCGCGCAACAGCTCTTGTGGTGATTGTAGCCTCTCTCATTGAGCGTTTTTATTCATTTTAAACTATGTAATTCTAGCGTATAAATGTGCAATATTTTGCGCGCTTTATACCGCATTATATCGTATCCGCGAATGAGCAATAAAGCTTTAGTAAGATAGCAAATTGTGACAATTATATATGGTATGATTATACAATTCATCGTATATTTGTTCAGAGTGATTTATGGAATCGTACAAATGAAGAATAATCATCAATATATGTCAAAAAATGATATTGATTTCCATGTTTTACAAGGTTACGGTATGTTTCTAATAACTTCAACATGCTTACACGAATAAGACGGTAAAGAACTTATATAATGTGTCGTAAAAGTAAGTTTATTGAATGATAATTTTAAGCACATTTAATTTGGAAACCACGATAATTACAACATACAATGTATTTACTTCAGTATTTGCCGCAGATCTAATGCTAGTTCCCCTTATCCCCAGCTTCCCGCCCAGGAAACATTGTCCAGCAAGTACCTGGAATAGCTGCCAATGTCACTATCCTTACTGCCAATAAGTAATTTCGCTTAATCAAGAAGTGCCTTCGTGGTACTTAATGGAACGTAATACTACTCCACACACCATTAGCATATCATTGGCCCTCGGGCATACCACAATCACTCGAAGACACCGAAATGACTGCATTTACTGAGCAATTTCCTGCTCGATGATGCCACTACAGTATTTACGAGCTCAATACTCCAAATTAATTCTATTTCTGTGCGAGTGCCTTCGCGTGCGCTGGGGATGCCGGTCGGACGACCGTTCGGTCGATCCCTCGTCGACCGCCACCACCGCCGCCGTCGCCGCCTCCTCTGCCGACGCTGCCCTTGCCCCCGCCCCGCCGCCTTCGCCCCCCCGCTCCCGCCTCCGCCCCCGCATCCGCCCCCGCATCCGCCCCCGCCTCCGCCCCCGCCTCCGCCCCCGCCTCCGCCCCCGCCTCCACCCCCGCCTCCGCCCCGCCTCCGACCCCGCCTCCGACTCCGCCCCGCCTCCTGCCCTGCCTCGCCCCTCGCCTCCGCCCCCGCCTCCGCCCCTGCTCCCCGCCCCCGCCCGCCTCCGCCCCGCCTCCGCCCCGCCTCCGCCCCGCCTCCGCCCCCCCTCCGCCATCCCGCTGTCCCCGTCCCCACCGCCCGCCTCCCCGGCGCCCACGCCGCCCCGCCCCCCCGCCCCCCACCGCTCCCACCGCCCCGCTGCCCCCGCTGCCCCCGCTGGCTCCGCCTCCGCACCGCCCCCGCCGCCGCGATGTTCTGTCGAATCCGCGCGTATCCTGGCCACCCCTCGTCGCCTTTTCCTTCCTCCCCCTCCGCAGCGTGCACATCTCGTTTTCTGTCTTCCGGAATTGCGTCCGCCCGCCCTCTCCTTCGGACGCCGCGCCGTCGCCGACGCGCTGCCGGCCCTGCTCCTGGCCCTGCTCCTCGCCACCCCGATCTGCAGAGATTAGCGCGGACGAGAACGTGGATCTAATCGACCCGAACGGGCGACTGGCGCGCTGACGCTCTGGTGCGGGTGCGGGCGCCCCACGCACTCGGTCGAATCGCTGTTCCATCTGGCGAAATGATGCTGTAAAGGCGGGTCCACACATGCGGCATTCGCCGAATAGCGAGCGACTGCTCGCCTAATCTCGAGAAGCCGGTATGCTCGGTGAAAGATTGCTTCCTTCGTGTTGCCGAAAGACCGTCACAATACGGGTAGGGCGAGCACCGAAAGCTAAGGCGACTCTACACATTTGGCATTCCCTGAATAGCGAGCCACTGCTCGCCCAGTTCCGAGCAGCTGATGTGCTGGGTGAATGTTCGCTTCCTTCATGTTCCCAAAAGACCGTCATGAGGGTAGAGCGGGTTTTTCGTTGAAAGGCGAGCTCCCCCGTGCCGCGATGTGGTCACCGACTGTTCGCTTCTTTTGATGTGTTAAAAAGATCGAAGGGGGTAGGGCGAGCACCGAATGTTGTCGCTCGGTAAGTAACAAGCAAAAATACATATCTGATTTGATTTAATTTTACAGAGAATTCCTGCGTAAGAAAATTCCTGTTCTTACACTTGTGACATTGAGTTTAATCAGTTGAGCTCTTGGACCATACACCTCCACATGTATACAGCCAAATGAAATATGTACACTTTACATACGGCAGCATTGCGGAATATTCTACATTAGAGCAAGTAGAGCAGCATTGTATTCCATATTAGGGACTTCGCGACCACATTGCCTTCAAGCTCTTTCGCGGTCAAAATCTGCATCACCGTTCTTTATATATTCTGTGATATTTCCTTAAGTTCACAACTTATACATACTATATAGATACTTATTCTAATATTTACGGCTCTCGAGTAATAACAATTCTTCTGTTAACTGCTCCAATATTTTTGTTGACGCTCTGAAGAAAACCCGATCTGCCTTTTCAGTCAAGAGCTTCAACTCAAAAACCATCACTTACGCTCAATCAGGGGCATCTTCAAAGTAATTCCCAATTTTTTTTTCGAAACGTCAGATCAATACAGGTTCGATACTTCAATATTTCACATTAGGAACGTATTCCACATTACGGAACTTTAGCTTATTAACAATCCATTTTTGATTCAATCTGTGTGAAAGGTGATCGGTGGAAACACATTGCAGATGGAACGATTGTAATCACCTAAATACGTGTGTTGGTATAAGAATTTGTTTTTAATAAACTAGTATGACTGAAAATAGAATAAAATTATTCAGTTCTAAAATGGAATGCATTTAAAAATCTTTAATATTTTAAAATTATTTCGTGATTCTCGATTAATATTGCTGAACATGCCTATTTCGTTTGGTCGTGAAGAATTACAGTTATTGTAATAAATTTCTTATGAGGTTATTTTGCTTATTTATTTCGAACGGTTAGCTGAAAGGATTAACGTTCGTGTTGTAGGTGGATATTTTAAATTTTAAAAATGTGTGATTATTATTATTATTATTATTATTATTATTATTATTATTATTATTATTATTATTATTATTATTATTATTATCGTTATACTAATAGAAACAATTTTTACAATATAATTTGGTAATAAATCATGCTTATCATAAGAATATTGTTTTGCATTATGCAATAGAGATGTGCTAAGATGAAAATGAAAGCCTGCCTGAAAGCGGTAAACACCCTGCCATTTACATATTCATTTTTGATTACGGTTGTTACTTTTCTTACGCTACTTTATCGGTTAGCTATAAATTAAATACAATTTCTTTCATAGTTGCTTACATACCACACATTAAGTACATTTGGGAATTATTTTGTTATGACAAAGTTTTGTTTATAATTTTATGCTGACGAAATCGATATTCAGCAAAGGACGTGTGCCAGAGGAGTTAAGTATGAAAAGAAACATTATGGTGCTAGAGAAGTGGCGATTGTGTTGTAATGAGCTGTAATGTGCAGTAGTGGGGTATGTGGTAAAGGGAAACTACATGAAACAGTTCCATCGACGAAGATTTTCAAGTGAATTTTGCATTGCGGTAGCGAAATACGCTCGTACGAAGTGATGGCAAACACAGAAACTGGGAAAGGAGATCTAGGTCTTGGAAATAAACTGTAATGCACACGTGTACCCTCGGCAAGGTAATGGAGGCGAAATAGGGAGGGTTCATGCGGAACGACGATACGGATGCAATTTTGGTGGGAGGAGTTAGAAGGTCACGCTCCAAGCGAAGATAGAGTTTCGAGGAGTTCAGGGGAAAGGTAGAGGCGGAAACTAGGTTGTGAGTATGGAGGCCAATCAAAGCGTAGGAAACGGAAAGGGGAGGGATTCAGAGGAAAAGGTGGAAGATTTGGTTAACGCGGAGTGAAATGGGAGGGAAAGTATTGACATTAAAGGAACGACAGATGCGATTTGACAAGTGACAAACAAACCAGAAGAAGAAATGAAAGATAAAGTTTACTTATAGGCTACTGGATATCGAGAAATAGTTGTATGGTTTCGAGTAGAAAATACATCTTGACACTATTAGAAACTCGAAACGACGACATATATTACTTGCTTCCCGAAAATCATCTGCGGATTGAGCGTTGTGTTCAATACTCATATTGTGAACGAAATATTAATAATCAAAAATTTTTACAACTGATATTTCACAATGATCAAAACGTAAATCGTATTTAATTATCTTATAAAGGAGATGCACATGATTGAGACACTCGTCCATTTCTTTTCGATCAAGAAATTTTTCAGTACAGTTATTGTGACAAAGTAAACGAGTGATCGTGAATAATTTCCCTATTTCCTTACTCACTCCATAGTCACAATCCTCGCTATTTAACGTCTTGCAAAGGGTTCTTTATTTTTTTTCATAGCCCGATCGCGGTGATAATTTTTTCCGCGTGGATGTATTGCTGATAATATAGAATCAGCACCCAGACTATGGCGCTGACAGCCATAAACAACTGAAGATTGTGTGTTCGGATCCTGCATAAAGACTGTTCCACCAACTGTGATTGTGACACGAAGTCACGTGCAAACCACGTGCAATATATCTCGAATGTGATCTTTAATTGATTCACAAATGCACCACTAAATGAGAAGTGGTGGCCTGTTAGATTGTTGCTACTAGCCTCTAAAGGTGCAGTATTAAGAAAGAGAAGTGATACATACGAGGGCTGGTTTTAACCTACCTGAATCCCTACTCCTAGCTTTTCAGTCTTACCTAAAAAGAATTATTTTGATGTATAATAATATGATTTGATTGATAATGGAACAATGGGGAATGAAAGATTGGAAACTAGAGAATTTGAGATATCCTTCCGATCACGCTTTCCACCATAAATGCCATGGATAGAGCGAGACTTGAATCGCGGTATAGACGAAGAAAGGTTTGTCCACTACACCACTGGTCACCCACGGTTCGAAGACAGTTCCGTTGAAACAGCCTCGGCAAGGGCGTATCTCGATGTAAGGGGTCCGGCCACACGCTCCCGCCAGCGCCCTCTGCCCCATCGCGCCAGTAGCGCCGCTCGGCACGGAACCTGGGTACCCGGCGGCCTCCTCCACCCGGCCGCCCTGCCTGCGCCCGCTGCCGCATTCCTGCGCCTGATTGCGGCGTCGGCGGCGGATTTGGCGCCCTCCAACGCCCTCGCCCGCCCCTTCCCTCGTCCCTCTCGCCCCGTCGCGCCTCCCTTGCCTCGTCCTCTCCACCCTGCCGTGCCCATCGCTCCTTCCTCCCCACGTCGTCTCGCGTCCTTCACCCCGACCGCACCCGCCCTCAGCTCTCGCCCCGTTCGCTGCTGCCACCGCCTCCGCCACCACCAACGCCGCCGCCACCACCGCCGCCGTCTGCGGAAATCTCGGCGCACGGTAATTAGCTAGCGTTAGGTTGGTCGGCGGGGTGTGAGCGGGGCGGGGCGGGGGCGGGGAGCTCGGCGCGCGCGCGCGCGGCCGCGGTGTTGGGGCGGCGAGACGAGAAGCGGCCCTACCGCCGACGCGGTGGTGGCGCCAGCGCTGCACACTGGTTCCAAATGGGTCAATGCGGCGCAGAGTAAAAAAATACGGATACAATCAGCAATCTCAAAATACGTAACTTTTAGAGATGTGTACTTTGTTTGTCTCTATAGTTTTGTAAATGAATCTATTGCTCACACGCGACGTGAATTACATTGGGAAAGTTTATCATGCTACCCCATGGTATTAGACAATGAATTGTATTTCAGAATGCTGCAGTGAATACAAAGGTATTTCCATCAGTTATTTTTGTCCTGCTCGAAGAAAAGAATGTTTAAAAGACTTAATGAAAATATGATTGTATATTTTGAACGTTTGTCACTATCAGCTAAAGTACATATGTCGAGTAGTATTTGTATCCTTAAATGCAGTTGATAGTTTAGTGTTAGTTTGACTTATCATTTTTTACTTATTTATTACAGCTATAAAATATTACATAAATCCCTATGAAGCAAATGCAATTCTTTGTGAAGCTACGTAAAAGAGAACATCGGAAATATATGTTGTTCTTTTGTAAAAGAGCAAAGAATTATGGAGTGTCATTCATAAAATGTCTGACGTTGAAATAAATTTTGAAAGAGCTTTTAACAAATGAAAGATGGATCATAATGGAAATAATGTAATAAAGTAAGAAAATGTAAAGTAAATGAAACATAAGACTTAATTACGTGTTGCTATTATATAGGCGTTCAATTTTTGAGTTAAAATTACTTCAAAATAAAAAAGTAGTATTATTCATGTAACGTCGGATATTTTGAAAATCACAGACAAATGATGATGCAATGTGTTTGCTACTAATACCATTTCAGTTTATTATTTACAAAGAATATTGTTGCTAAATTTAGGAGAACTTCCATAACTGCATGTGGGAATGTGATTAAAACCCCACTTCCTTCCTCGTAAAGTAAAAGCGTCCAGAACATATTCTGTTCATATGAAATCATTCGAGAATGCAAGATATTTTTTTTCTGGTACATGTTTGGGAATGAATGTGACGTATTTGATAGCAAAGATGTACAAGTTACATGGAACTTGATTCGTTGATTATTTCGTGTTTCGGGGCATCAATTGCTATGGAGTTATCAATTGCTGCCTGAGACACCTCAGCCGGTTTATTTAGAACTATTTACATGTATGCATCGACACGATAGCGGGAGCGTTTACTCCGCCAGCACTCTCCCACACAATCGAGGTGTTCGGCCTGTAGACAACCTTGCACGAAACTTCCAGCAGTTACTTTGACCTCGTTTCGGCTCACCGTGCGCCGCTGGTGGTGCGGCGGCGGGAAGGAAGTCGAAGTGATGGCGGAGATGGAAATCGCGGGGGCCTGTGGGAATGACGTCGAGCAGCATAAGCGCGGGGACGACGCAACGGTCGTGAGGGATGAAGCACATGGTGTTGACGACGCGACGAGGCTTGAAACGACGCAGACATATGTCGCGAGGTTGAACATCAACATTTGTGAGTGTTACATAAGTACTAGAGCATTGTTAGTAAGAATTGCTTTTGCACGTGGTTATATGGGCAGATCAGGAATTTAGGTGCAAATATTAGTTTGTGAAATCCGAAATTCCATATTATTATGGCTTTGTGATTATTTCACTATTTTGGTCTATGTGTGTGTGTAAAGTAAATGTGCACTTAACGTATCACGATTTTTATTTATCAAAGACAACAAGTGCTCAAAGTAGTTCGCTTAAGATTAGTCTGAAATCCAACTAATCTAACGTTGAACCCCATTCTAATATAATGTAAACGTCAATTGCAACAAAACCATATCGTCAATTTATCCGTTTCTGCCTGACCTCAAATGCGAAAGATGTTCTCTGTCACGAATGATTGTCTTCTTTGACCGGCTTTGCAGTAGTTGTAGAAATAGGGTAGTTATATTGGAAATGGTAAGGAAAACGTACTTTCTTGTTGGCACCAATGGAAAAAGTAAAATAGTATAAGTGGATCAAACTTGTTCCCTTGGGAATATTTCATGCGAATCTTGCGTATATTGAGTGATGTCGATATGGCGATAAATGAATTGAATAAAACACTTTCACCTAACCACAAAATTTTTAATTCGTTGATAATGTAAATACTCCCTATTTTCCTCGATATATATATATATATATATATATATATATATATATATATATATATATTATATATACCGGGAGCGGTAGCTCAGTGCATCTATTGATGCACTGCAGCGCCTCTGACCGGAGGTCCAGGTTCAGTCCTGCGTGACAGGACTTTCGACACTAGCTTTTCAGCTAGGTCGAATACAGTCACTGCCTGGAGGAGAATTCTAGCGCCGGCTGCTCTGATCGTTAGTTTCCGTGGTTTCTCCGATCAACACCAGGCGAATGCCGAAGCAGTCCTCTACCAACGGCCCACGGACCCGTTTCCACGGACGATCTTTCCTTCCTCTTCCTGGTCCTATCCTCTCCTCTTACACACACTTACACTGACATGCACTGCACTACCACATATTCCGGTAGACTGGTCAGGAGCTAGAGCTTGTCCCGGCTGAGGCGGTGTCGCGCTGGTGGGAGAGCCCTGGTAGGGAAACCCCACTAGCCGACGGTAGGCGCCAGATCTCGCCATCTAGGGGTGGAAGATCACTGCCATCTCCCGGGGAAAAACATGCACTACACTAACGGGCCTAATTACCCAACGCAGTTGACGCGCCCGGAAACACGAAAAAATCAAACCGAATTCTCTCTCTCTCTCTCTCTCTCTCTCTCTCATATATATATATATATATATATATATATATATATATATATATATATATATACACACACACACAATCCACTATCTGTAAGCTCGCATCTTGCATCCGGGCATGGCTTCTTGGATAATGAAACTGTCAACTAACGTTCCATCCGTGCGGACCAATATCTTTCGAAAATCAACTCTCACATACACGGAAAAGTAACGATGAACGTCGGAGTGTACGTTGCCCAGTACAACAATACAACCGATAATTCTTGCCCGGGGCACAGCCGTCAATCAAATTCGTAGCGCATGTGCAGTGGATGTTTCTTTTATTCTACGCGGTTCATCTATACGGTAACCGCTAATCTAGCATGGACGGTACACAAGGACGACAGGAATCACGTGGGTTGCGGATTTTCTCCGGTCACTGTCTGCACGTGGCGTCCATGGGCAACGCCGACGGCGGCGGAGCAGCGGTGACAGCGGCGAGGCGGCGGCGGACGGCGGAAGCTGAGGTGCGGTCTGCGGCGAGGGTGGTGGTCAACAGGAGTTGGCGGAAGAGCGGCCAAACCGGCAGCGGCAGCGGGAGGCGGGGCGTTCGTTGCGTCCTGCAATTTGTTGCGCGGCTGCGGCGAGGTTGCGGCGCGTCGTCGGGGACTGTGCCGACGGGGGAGACGGGGGCGGCGAGGGGGCGGGCGCGGCCGCCTGGGTTTCGAAGCTCCACCGCCCGTGCACCGCCGCCACCGCCGCTTTCGTCGTCGTCCTCTGTACGCGCTCCGGCTCCGTCCTCCCCGCGGGGCGGGTTTCGTGGTTGTCCCACCGCCGCTAGCTCGGCTCGGCTCACCTCGCGCTCAGGACTGTCCGCCTGTCCCTCCGCGCTGAGCCCGACGTGTCCCGCCGACCTCCACCCAAGTCCCTGCCAGGCCGCCCAGACTCACATTCATCGCACCGCACCCACTGGTGCGGACGGAAGATCCAGGGATTATCTCAGGAGCGTTTTGGAGAAGTCAGATTGAAATGAATATTGACTGAATCGAATCTGTGTACATGCATCCATTTATTTGAATATACCTGAA
>CAXIVR010000881.1:168023-181723 GCA_964035755.1 Teleogryllus oceanicus
CAATGAAAAATATGTCATTTTACAACGGAAAATTGCGGAATATTCTACATTAGAGCAAGTAGAGGCAGCATTGTATTCCATATTAGGGACTTCGCGACCACATTGCCTTCAAGCTCTTTCAGGTCAAAATCTGCATCACGTTCTTTATATATTCTGTGATATTTCCTTAAGTTACAACATACATACTATATAGATACTTATTCTAATATTTACGGCTCTGAGTAATAACAATTCTTCTGTTAACTGCTCCAATATTTTGTTGACGCTCTGAAGAAACCCGATCTGCCTTTTCGGTCAAGAGCTTCAACTCAAAACCATCACTTACGCTCAATCAGGGCATCTTCAAAGTAATTCCCAATTTTTTCGAAACGTCAGATCAATACAGGTTCGATACTTCAATATTTCACATTAGGAACGTATTCACATTACAGAACTTTAGCATTAACAATCCTTTTTTGATTCAATCTGTGAAAGGTGATCGGTGAAACACATTGCAGATGGAACGATTGTAATCACCTAAATACGTGTGTTGGTATAAGAATTTGTTTTTAATAAACTAGTATGACTGAAAATAGAATAAAATTATTCAGTTCTAAATGGAATGCATTTAAAATCTTTAATATTTTAAAATTATTTCGTGATTCTCGATTAATATTCTGAACATGCCTATTTCGTTTGGTCGTAAGAATTACAGTTATTGTAATAAATTTCTTATGAGGTTATTTTGTTATTTATTTCAGACGGTTAGCTGAAGGATTAACGTTCGTGTTGTGGTGGATATTTTAAATTTTAAAAATGTGATTATTATTATTATTATTATTATTATTATTATATTATTATTATTATTATTATTATTATTATTATTATTATCGTTATACTAATAGAAACAATTTTTACAATATAATTTGGTAATAAATCATGCTTATCATAAGAATATTGTTTTGCATTATGCAATAGAGATGTGCTAAGATGAAAATGAAAGCCTGCCTGAAAGCGGTAAACACCCTGCCATTTACATATTCATTTTTGATTACGGTTGTTACTTTTCTTACGCTACTTTATCGGTTAGCTATAAATTAAATACAATTTCTTTCATAGTTGCTTACATACCACACATTAAGTACATTTGGGAATTATTTTGTTATGACAAAGTTTTGTTTATAATTTTATGCTGACGAAATCGATATTCAGCAAAGGACGTGTGCCAGAGGAGTTAAGTATGAAAAGAAACATTATGGTGCTAGAGAAGTGGCGATTGTGTTGTAATGAGCTGTAATGTGCAGTAGTGGGGTATGTGGTAAAGGGAAACTACATGAAACAGTTCCATCGACGAAGATTTTCAAGTGAATTTTGCATTGCGGGTAGCGAAATACGCCGTACGAAGTGATGGCAAAACACAGAAAACTGGGAAAAGGAGATCTAGGTCTTGGAAATAAACTGTAATGCACACGTGTACCCGCGGCAAGGAAATGGAGGCGAAATAGGGAGGGTTCATGCGGAACGACGATACGGATGCAATTTTGGTGGGAGGAGTTAAGGAAGGGTCACGCTTCCAAGCGAAGATAGAGTTTCGGGGGAGTTCAGGGGGAAAGGTAGAGGCGGAAACTAGGTTGTGAGTATGGAGGCCAATCAAAGCGTAGGAAACGGAAAGGGGAGGGATTCAGAGGAAAAGGTGGAAGATTTGGTTAACGCGGAGTGAAATGGGAGGGAAAGTATTGACATTAAAGGAACGACAGATGCGATTTGACAAGTGACAAACAAACCAGAAGAAGAAATGAAAGATAAAGTTTACTTATAGGCTACTGGATATCGAGAAATAGTTGTATGGTTTCAGTGAAAATACATCTTGACACTATTAGAAACTCGAAACGACGACATATATTACTTGCTTCCCCGAAAATCATCTGCGGATTGAGCGTTGTGTTGCAATACTCATATTGTGAACGAAATATTAATAATCAATAATTTTACAACTGATATTTCCACAATAGTCAAAACGTAAATCGTATTTAATTATCTTATAAAGAGATGCACATGATTGAGACACTCGTCCATTTCTTTTCGATCAAGAAATTTTGTTCAGTACAGTTATTGTGGACAAAGTAAACGAGTGATCGTGAAATAATTCCTATTTCCTTACTCACTCCATAGTCACAATCCCTCGCTATTTAACGTCTTGCAAAGGGTTCTTTATTATTTTTTCATAGCTACCGATCGCGGTGATAATCTTTTCCGCGTGGATGTATTGCGATAAATATATGAATCACCAGACTATGGCGCTGACAGCCATAAACAACTGAAGATTGTGTGTTCGGATCCGCATAAAGACTGTTCCACCAACTGTGATTGTGACATGAAGTCACGTGCAAACTACGTGCAATATATCTCGAATGTGATCTTTAATTGATTCACAAATGCACCACTAAATGAGAAGTGGGTGGCCTGTTAGATTGTTGCTTATAGCCTCTAAAGGTGCAGTATTAAGAAAGAGAAGTAGATACATACGAGGCTGGTTTTAACCTACCTGAATCCCTCACTCCCTAGCTTTTCAGTCTTACCTAAAATGAATTATTTTGATGTATGAATAATATGATTTGATTGATAATGGAACAATGGGGAATGAAAGACAGGAAACTAGAGAATTCGAGATATCCTTCCGGATCACGCTTTCTCCCATAAATGCCACATGGATAGAGCGAGACTTGAATCGCGGTATAGACGAAGAAAGGTTTGTCCACTACACCACTGGTCACCACGGTTCGAAGACAGTTCCGTTGAAACAGCCTCGGCAAGGCGTATCTGATGTAAGGGGTCTCCGTGGCCACACGCTCCCGCCACGCGCCCTGCCGCACCCCATCGCGCCACTGCGCCGCTCGGCAGGGACCCTGGGGTACCCCGGCGGCCTCCCTCCACCCGGCCGCCCGCCTCGCCTGCTGCGCCGCTGCGCATTCCTGCGCCTGATTGCGGCGTCGGCGTGCGGATTGGCGCCCCTCCACGCCCTCGCCCGCCCCTTCCCTCGTCCCTCTCGCCCCGCGCGCCTCCCTTTGCCTCGTCCCTCTCACCCCGCCGTGCCCATCGCTCCTTCCTCCCCACGTCGTCTCGCGTCCTTCACCCCGACCGCACCCGCCCTCAGCTCTCCGCCTGCGTTCGCTGCCGCCACCGCCTCCGCCACCAACGCCGCCGCCACCACCGCCGCCGTCTGCGGAAATCTCGGCGCACGGTAATTAGCTAGCGTTGGTTGGTCGGCGGGGTGTGAAGCGGGGCGGGCGAGCGAGGAGCTCGGCTGCGCGGCGCAGCCGCGGTGTTGGGCGGCGAGACGAAAGCGCCCTACCGCCGACGCGTGTAGGGTGGCGCCAGCGCTGCACACTGGTTCCCAAATGGGTCACGCGCGCAGGTAAAAAAAAATACGGATACAATCAGCAATCTCAAATACGTAACTTTTTAGAGATGTAGTCTTTTGTTGTCTCTATAGTTTGTAAATGAATCTATTGGCACACGCGACGTGAATTACATTGGGAAAAGTTTATCATCTCCATGGTTTAGACAATGAATGTATATTCCAGAATGCTGCAGTGAATACAAAGGTATTTCCATCAGTTATTTTTGTCCTGCTCGAAGAAAGAAATGTTTAAAAGACTTAATGAAAATATGATTGTATATTTTGAACGCTTTGTCACTATCAGCTAAAGTACATATGTCGAGTAGTATTTGTATCCTAAATGCAGTTGATAGTTTAGTGCTAGTTTCGACTTATCATTTTCTACTTATTTATTACAGCTATAAATATTACATAAATCCCTATGAAGCAAAATGCAATTCTTTGTGAAGCTACGTAAAGAGAACATCGGAAATATATGTTGTTCTGTGAGTAAAAGAGCAAAGAAATTATGAGTGTCATTCATAAAAATGTCTGACGTTGAAATAAATTTTGAAAGAGCTTTTAACAAATGAAAGATGGATCATAATGGAAAGTAATGTAATAAAGTAAGAAAATGTAAAGTAAATGAAACATAAGACTTAATTACGTGTTGCTATTTATATAGGCGTCTCATATATTTGATTAAATGTAACGTCGGATATTTTGGAAAATACAGAAAATGTGAGAATGTGTTTGTACTAATACCATTTCAGTTTATTATTTACAAAGAATATTGTTGCTAAATTTAGGAGAACTTCCATAACCGCATGTAGGAATGTGATTAAAATCCCACTTCCTTCCTCGTAAAGTAAAAAGCGTCCAGAACATATTCTGTTCATATGAAATCATTCGAGAATGCAAGATATTTGTTTTCTGGTACATGTTTGGTAATGAATGTAGACGTATTTGATAGCAAAGATGTACAAGTTTACATGGAACTTGATTCGTTGGTTATTTCGTGTTTCTGGGCGCATCAATTGCTATGGAGTTATCAATTGCTGCCTGAGACACCTCAGCCGGTTTATTTAGAACTATTTACATGTATGCATCTGACACGAGCTAGCCGAGCGTCATCAATTGCTATGGAGTGGGGAATGGGCTCGTTTCGCCACCGTGCGCCGCTGGTGGTGTGGCGGCGGGGGAAGGAAGTCGGAAGTGATGGCGGAGATGGGAAATGCGCAGGGGCCTGTGGGGAATGACGTCGTGAGCAGCATAAAGCGCGGGGACGACGCAACGGTCGTGAGGGATGAAGCACATGGTGTTGACGACGCGACGAGGCTTGAAACCGACGCAGACATATGTCGCAGAGGTTGAACATCAACATTGTGAGTGTTACTCGTACTCAGAGCATTGTTAGTAATAATTGCTGTTGCACGTGGTTAAGTATGGGGCAGATCAGGAATTTAGGGTCGCAAATATTAGTTTGTGAAATCCGAAATTCCATATTATTATGGCTTGTGATTATTTCACTATTTTGGCGTCTATGTGTGTGTGTAAAGTAAATGGTGCACTTAACGTATCACGATTTTTATTTATCAAAGACAACAAGTGCTCAAAGTAGTTCGCTTAAGATTAGGTCTGAAATCCAACTAATCTAACGTTGAACCCATTCTAATATAATGTAGAAACGTCAATTGCAACAAAACCATATCGTCAATTTATCCGTTTCTGCCTGACCTCAAATGCGAAAGATGTTCCTCTGTCACGAATGATTGTCTTCTCTTGACCGGCTTTGCAGTAGTTGTAGAAATAGGGTAGTTATATTGGAAATGGGTGGCGAAACGTACTTTCTTGTTGGCACCAATGGAAAAAGTAAAATAGTATAAGTGGATCAAACTTGTTCCTTAGGAATATTTCATGCGAATCTTGCGTATATTGAGTGATGTCGATATGGCGATAAATGAATTGAATAAAACACTTTCACCTAACCACAAAATTTTTAATTCGTTGATAATGTAAATACTCCCATATTTTCCCGATATATATATATATATATATATATATATATATATATATATATATATATAAAATACGAGAGCAGTAGCTCAGTGCATCTATTGATGCCACTGCAGCCTCTGACGGAGGCCCAGGTTCGAGTCCTGAGGACAGGACTTTCGACACTAAGCTTTTCAGCTAGGTCGAATACAGTCACTGCCTGGAGGAGAATTCTGGCGGCCGGCTGCTCTGATCGTTAGTTTCCGTGGTTTCTCCGATCAACACCAGGCGAATGCCGAAGCAGTACCCTACCAAACGGCCCACGGACCCGTTTCCACGGACGATCTTTCCTTCCTCTTCCTGGTCCTATCCTCTCCCTCTTACACACACCTTACACTGACAGCACTGCTACATACCACATATTCCGGTAGACTGGTCAGGAGCTAGAGCTTGTCCCGGCTGAGGCGGTGTCGCTGGTGGGAGAGCCCGGTTAGGAAACCCCACTAGCCGACGGTAGGCCGGCGCCAGATCTCGCCATCTAGGTGGAAGATCACTGCCATCTCCAGGAAAAACATGCACTACACTAACAGGACTATACCAAAGCAGTTGACGCGCCGGAAACACGAAAAATCAAACCGAATTCTCTCTCTCTCTCTCTCTCTCTCTCTCTCTCTCTCTCTCTCATACATATATATATATATATATATATATATATATATATATATATATATAAACACACACACACACACTCCACTATCTGTAAGCTCGCATCTTGCATCCGGGCATGGCTTCTGGATAATGAAACTGTCAACTAACGTTCCATCCGTGCGACCAATATCTTTCGAAATCAACTCTCACATACACGGAAAAGTAACGATGAACGTCGGTGTACGTTGCCCAGTAACAACAATACCAACCGATAATTCTTGCCGGGTCACAGCCGTCAATCAAATTCGTAGCGCACTGTGCAGTGGATGTTTCTTTTATTCTACGCGGTTCATCTATACGGTAACCGCTAATCTAGCATGGACGGTACACAGGACGACAGGAATCACGTGATTGCGGATTTTCTCCGGTCACTGTCTGCACGTGGCGTCCATGGGCAACGCCGACGGCGGCGGGAGCAGCGGTGACAGCGGCGAAGGCGGCGGCGGCGACGGCGAAGCTGAGGTGCGGTCTGCGGCGGGGTGGTGGTCACGGAGTTGGCGGAAGAGCGGCCAAAACCGGCAGCGGCAGCGGGGAGGCGGGGCGTTCGTTGCGTCCTGCAATTTGTTGCGCGGCTGCGGCGAGGTTGCGGCGCGTCGTCGGGGACTGTGCCGACGGGGGGGGAGACGGGGGGCGGCGAGGGGCGGGCGCTGCGGCCGCCTGTTGCGAAGCTCCACCGCCCGTGCACCGCCGCCACCGCCGCTTTCGTCGTCGTCCTCTGTACGCGCTCCGGCCTCCGTCCTCCCGCGGGGCGGGTTTCGTGGTTGTCCCACCGCCGCTAGCTCGGCTCGGCTCACCTCGCGCTCAGGACTGTCCGCCTGTCACTCCTGCGCTGAGCCTGACGCGTCCCGCCGACCCTCCACCCAAGTCCCTGCCAGGCCGCCCAGACTCATTCATCGCACCGCACCCACTGGTGCGGACGGAAGATCAGGTATTATCTCAGGGGAGCGTTTTGGGAGAAGTCGATTGGAAATGAATATTGACTGAATCGAATCGTGTACATGCATCCATTTTAATTTCATGTAATATACCTAAATTTGTTTCTCATCACTAGTCTGACATTAACACCGCTTAGGTGGCTCAGGGCATCGTATGTTACTGGAGTTACTCTGACCGAGAGATTCTACTGTTCTGTGCAAGATTTTTGACACTAGATTGATTTCAGCCGATGTCTGGAGGAGAATTCTACGCGCAGTGGAAAACTTTCGAAGATGGAGCTAATAGGCAAGATAGAGAGATGTTAGTTAAGAAACTCACGAAGGAGAAGTAATATCTGGAAGGCAATTCAGCAGTAGGTAGCTGTTGAAGGGCAGTATCAGTTAGGTAGTTTTCCATGGTTTCTCCAATCAAAACCAGGCGAATGTCGACAGTACCCTAACAAACGGGCCACGGACGCGCGCAATCTTTCCTTCCTCTTCCATGTCCTGTACTCTTCCTTCACCTACAGACACATACATGCACTTCTCAGCCCACATGCGGAAACCAGTCGTACGCTTAGTACTTGTCCCACCTGGGGCGGTGTCCCACCGGTGGAAGATACTGGATTCCGGAAACACCTACAAGGCGTCGTGTAGGTCAGCATTCGATCTCGTCATCTTGCAAGGGAAGATGTCCGCCACCTTCTGCGATAAAGTATGCACTATACTTTACGGGGCGAATGACTTTAAAAGTTTCTCGCGCCCGGAATCACTAATCAATCAGTCAACCAACCATACGCATTAACGTCCTCCAAATGGGTGTAATGACTCAAAAAATTATTTCTGGAAAACGCTATCTTACGAGAGGAGATATTTCTCATATTTTCCCTCTCATGTCAATTTCACCCTTAATGCTCGTAACTGATACTGCCCTTCAACAGCTACCTACTGCTGAATTGCCTTCCAGATATTACTTCTCCTTCAGCGTTCTTAACTAAAATCTCTCTATCTTGCCTACTACGTTCCATCTTTTAAAGTTTTCCACTGGTACATAATTTTCCACCAGTACCTAAAGCCATTACCGAGGAACTTCAAGTTTCCTCAAATTTTCATTCCTCCGACTTTCTCTTCTATTCCTGACTCACGGCTTCCTGGAATCGCTCAAACGCGAATATCTCCTCCTCTTCAATTGCCCGAGATCTCCCATTTCTCTGGCTCCCCTTCCTGATTCCCTTAATAGCCTCTATTCACACCTTACCTCATACAACGATGCCTTCCCGTATGCTGTATCCCACCAATTCACTACGACCCACCACAATCCACTACACCAATGCCCTACCTCTGTACCACACTCCCGTCGCTCTAATGACTCCCCACACTTCAAACCCGACACCTGTTGCCACCGTTACCACTGTACTGTTGTCAACCCACCACCACCGCAATAGAATCCACACCGCCATCGCCACCAGCCACGCTATCACCGCCGCACAAGCAGCACCCCCACCCCACCCCGATGGTGGCGGCGACCGCGAAGCATCAATCACTCGCAGTGGCGGTGGCGGCAGCCGGGTGGGCGATAGAGGTGTCCACAGCTACGTGACGGCGATGACCACAAGTGACTTAGTGACTGGGCGGGAGGGGATTGCGGGCAATAGCTGTGTCATTGTGGATGATTTGAGAGTCGCGGTGTTGGGGAGTGTCATCCAGCAGTGCCAACGGGCTTGGGAGGTGGTTGGCGGACGGCGGCGTTGACGATTTCGTGTCGACGGCAGGTGAGCAGCGGCGCGAATGGCGTTAGAGTCTGGGGCGCGCCGGCGTCGCCCCCACCCAAACTCACCCCGTCCCACCCCCCGTCTCTGCCCTGCGCTCGATCCTCGTAGCGACAGCGAAATCGATCGTTACTGGCGGTGGAGGGCTTCTCGCCCGAGAAGATTGCTAGGCCCTTGACGGCCGTGAGGAAGGCTGCTCTCGCTGCGGCGACTCTGCTACTAGGCCTGATCACCCCTCACTACCCCGTATCAGGCCCTTCGCCAATCGCCCACTTGTCTCGACTCTCCCGTTGCAAAGTTCAAGTCCCTTTCCTCCAGTCTGTCTGTCCGTCCGTCCGTTCGCCCTCAATGTACGACGGTCCTGTTGTACACCCCTTTCCCGTTCATCCTTCACGTCATCACTCTCGAGTAGTCCTTCGTTCTTCCCGATTCTCTCGAGTATTCCTTGTCCATTCCCCGTTGACGTTTACCGTTCTCCACCCCCTTTCGTATTTAGATATTTATTTAGTAAAAAAAAACAGTAAAATCTGTATGTGACGTATGAGGGAGAAAATCATCTGCGCACGCTTTCTGATTTTATAATCCTTTCGAACAATTTAACAATTAATAGTTGAGATGAAAAAGGTTAAATATAATTATTAATTAATAATAAAAAATAATAATAATAATAAAATAATAATAATAATAATAATAATAATAATAATAATAAATAATAATAATAATAATAATAATAATAATAATATTTTAAAAGCGCTAAATTAACATTTGAAAACATTTTGTTCCCGAGATAGGAAGACTTATTTGCAATGTAAACAGACTGCAGATTTGATTTTTCTGCATTGCTAACAAAATAGTAACTCATCCTCATCTCTATTACCACTAAAGAAAAGGAGAGCTCAACAAAACGTGCTTTAGTGAAGCTACATTTACCATTTACCATATTGCCAGTTCTCAGTCAGTTTACTCTTCTCTCATGCTACCTCGCCTTATTTGACATAGACGTCGTCTCTATTCTTCAGCACAGGTCAAGTGCTCTACTCTGGATACGCTCCTCACCGACCCGTCCTGAGCACAATTTTGCGTTCTTCCTTATTTTCATGATACCTCATTTCACCCCCACTCCCGCTCAGGTCCTCCTGCCTCTTCCGCCGCCCTGTGGCACCCTGGACAATCCGCGTTTTTCCGAGCCCACGCGTTGCCTCATATCACTACGCGTCACCCCATCAACCTTCCCACGCTACCCTCCCTGCGAGACATGTGTCACCTTCGTCCTTCATTGCCTGATTATTTGCTGAACGAAGGTCGATAATGAATGGTCGTCCAGCAGCTCTTCGTATGGAAGTTCATTTTTAAATCAGCCGAGAACAATCATGTTGCCTGGAAATAATTCTCATTTCACCCTCTGATGGTATAATTTCGAGGTCATAGTCATTAATATTCTAATTATTATTGTGCTGCATAGATTGTGTGTGTGTGTAGTATATATATATATATATATATATATATATATATATATATATATATATATATATATATGCAGTAACTATGTGATATTAATTCACGTACATACACACACACATGAATTCTGAACAGAAGATTTGTAACAAAAGTGTATAACACTATCATACACTACTGATGATATGATGAATAAATCGCCACTAAGTTTCAATCAACATTCTACAGGTATTTGTTGCGGTAACTGTAATTGATATTAATTCACAACACAATTTCTTTTATATACTGCACTGTAATGAAAGTTGATACATCTGTAAATTACACTGTGTTGTATTTTCTAATTTAATGAACGCACTGCATAACGTTTGCATTGTATTATAATGGAAGGTGTTCAAGTAATGCCTGTTCCAAATACAAAAGTCTACAGTGAAAATGTCAAATGTGAAATGTTTCTACAAAAGTTTCACACAAAAAATATTTTAAATTTTGTTTTGAATGCTTGTTACACTTACCGCATGTTTGATTGCCCACGGAAACAGTACAATTCTTCTATATCTCTTTCCTGCTTAATCAGATATGAAAATGAAATTAAACACTAACTCAAACTAACTTCAATCTCATTGACGTATAATAACGTATAACGACATACATCGCAAAGGACATTTTGCGAAACACACTCAGTTATATATAAATAATTCTTGCGGATTGGGATTCGGATGCTTTTGCGGATTCGCTGGTATAACGTCAGCTTACGGACTGTTGTACCCGAGTTGCGAGGTTCAAACCGATCGGAATGGATTTTTAGGGCGAAAAATCCTTGTGCGCCTTCGGAGGGAGTAAAGCGCTGTCCCATGTAGTAGATTTACTGCATGTAAAGATCCTCAAGCCTAAAAGACGCCTCTGAGCAAAATTGAGATCCGCCAGTTTCGTCACCAAGATAATACCTCCTTTCCGTAGTGGTGAAAGGAGCGTGCAAATTTGCGTGGTTGAACGGAAAGAGCGGGCCTGATGGCCTGAGTCTCACCACGTAAAATAAGCATTAACTAAACTAAACTAAACATTATCTAATTCTTAGTTAAAAATCGCGCTATTTCTTATGGTTGCGACGCTTTAGATATCGTCGCATTTTATTATTTTAATGATTTACATTTGAAAATTAACTAATTGTAAAATTAACAATTAAATTATATTTATACCTCAAATATACCGTGATTTACATTTCTACATACTTATCATGATGAAATTTTTACATTCTGTTAATTTTAAGTAAACTAACCATATCTATTCAATAATTTAAATTTTTTAAGATCTTCTTTTATAGACAATCAAGAATAACTGACCCCAAAATTTTTATATCAATTATTAGAACCTCGTGTGTCATTTCTACTTGTTATACACCGCATCAGAGATAATAAAAAAATAAATAAATAGTCCAATTTATATTTTTCTTTTCTATAAAGCCCCCTCTTTTGCACTGCCTCTATTCAGTAAGTTTCGAACTGACTAAATTACTATCTGGAATACCAGTGTGGATTTGACAATGCTTTTCTGAATAAAATGTCTGTATTTTATATGTTTTGTATGAGCAGATATTGAGAAAAAATAGGCAGCCTGTAACATGCCCGGTGTGTTAATACCCAATTATTTCGTTACATCCCGGGAACTTGAGGAAAATCCAAAACAGTAGAACGTTCAATTTCCACGTACTAGTTGAATTCTATACTGGGGGCAGGACTTCTTGCTACGCAGCTGACATCATTGTGATAGAAAGAGACAAAGGAAGAGGAATCCCCTTTAAGTATTTGCTATTCTTTTTATTGCGTTATGGACACTTTTAAATTTTGGTAGTACAAAGAACTTTTTTGAGCAAGTGATAAATAAAATAGTGAATCCCTTATTTAAAAAATTACAACTATTCAATTTATTGCAATGTTCTAGTGATTTTTATTCTTTTCTTTGAGAGTCTCGTTCAATTTTTGGAAAAAATTTTTGTATGGTTTGGTTTTTGCGCTTTTTTTCTGCTGCAGGACACTAGTATTATTATTTGCTTCATTCCGTACGTTAAAACATTTGATTTTGTATTTGGTATTGTAGAAACAACAGATGATTTATGCTGCAATGCTATAACCCTTTCGCTAATTATAAGCAATACCTTCCCTTTCATTGTGGATATTCTCTATGGTATTTTCGAGCTGATGAGTTTCAAAATCAGGGAGTACTGCTAACTGCGGCTTATTAACGTACAATTAATACCCTCGTTTTATTTCATGTGCATTCTATCGTAGTCGTATTTACTCTGTGTTCATGCGATGCTATTAAATATTAGAGACTACGTAGAGGATTTGTTGTTTGTAACGTTCATGTACTTTGTACCTGCTTGCACAAAAATGGGCGATGTCCAGGCGAACTTACAGAGTTTTCCTGCCCGCGCCCTGCGAATCGATGACCAATCGCTTAGCTTCATTTTTAGGAGGAGGACTAAATTTATCTTGAACATTACAAAAAGGCGGTGATGGCGGTTATATTATAGTAAATATTTGAATATAAATATTAAATCAACAACAGTTTTAATAAATTTTTTTATATACATTTAAATTTCATAAATAAAGGTCAATTTCCCAGTAAAAACATATTTTAAAAATGTTATAAAACGGTTTTTGCAAAAATAACACTGGACAACGACTATTAAGCTCCATGTCTACATTTGTGATTATTGTAATATTTTAAAATAAAATGAATAATTTGCATTGCATGCTTATCTAACCTAGTTATTTTATTAGTAAAATTAAAAACTTAAGAAATACGTTTTGAGTCAGTTTCACAAACACGTCTCGAGATAGCAGCTTTCAGTTGTGAAAACTTCATCATCAATTTCTCAGATGACCCAATTAAAATTTACTATATGGTCGGAACATTAATATTGTAATAAAAAAGTTTTGATATGTAAAAAACTAAATAAACAAAGTATTTAAAGTTCATTTAGTCACAATAAAGTTTTCTTCTGCGACATTATGATTGGTAAGTAGCTGTAAGCAAATGAATGATTTTGATCTTTGTTTTGGGGATCCATAAATTTCATCTTCAATCTAACGTTGAAATGATTGCATTTTACATGAGTTCTTTCATAAATATTAAAATTCATATTGATACTAGTCTTTGAGGTTTTGGTGAGAATCAAAACGACATATGACTCTTATATAACATTTGAATATCTTAATGTTTGCAAAAGGGAGAAACACACTTCGTCTATTGCGTGAACATTGGAGAAAACACACACACACACACACACACACACACACACACACATACACACACACACTCATATCATTACTTACATTAATTTATGTATGATTTAATCCCAACAATGAAATTAATATATTTATATTATTATACAGTATATTTTTACATTACGATATTTTATTTTCGAGAGACGAGCAATGCACAAAGTTTTTTCTCATCGGAATTTACACCACTTCTTCTAGATAAACAGACCTATCAAAA
>CAXIVR010000882.1:0-19522 GCA_964035755.1 Teleogryllus oceanicus
GAAAAGAAATCAACAAAGATTGGTACACAGCAGAGTTACCTACAAAATTTATCTCACCAAAGGAAATTAAAAAGCAAATAAAATGCTTACGTCCAAAGAAATCCTCAGGCCACGATCAAATTCCAAACTTCATTATAAAAGAACTCCCACATCAGGCTATTAGTGTTTTAACAACTATTTTTAACGCATGCTTAAGGCTGGGTTGCTTCCCACAGCAATGGAAGCATGCCGAAATAATTCCGGTCCCGAAACCAGGAAAAGATCATAAACTAATTTCAAATTACAGACCCATTAGCTTAATTCCTTGAAACACCAAAAACTCATACTAACTAGACTAACAAAATACCTCAGCGGAATTACCGCAATTCCCAAAAGATTCAAAGAAAAGCATTCCTCAACCCACCAACTTCTCAGACTTACAAACCATATAGCAAATTCCTTCCAAAACAAAAACTACACTCTCGCAGCTTTTCTAGACGTCTCACAAGCCATCGACCGTGTCTGACATGCAGGTTTACTATACAAACTCAAGATATTGGCCACACCATTTCTTTTTAAAATAATCCAAAGCTTCATCCTATGTCGAACGTTAACAGTATGGATAAACAACACAGCTTCTAATATTGAAAATATTTCTGCAGGGGTACCGCAAGAATCATCGCTTTCTCCTCTGCTATACAACCTATACACAGCAGATTTCCCCTCACCAGAAAAATCGCAAATGGCCACCTTCGCTGATAACCCCACCCTATTCATTTCTTCCAGCAACTGCGAACTAGGAGCAAAGCTTCTACAAAAAAATCTTACAAAATTTGTAACTTGGGCTCAGAAATAGAGAATTGTTCTAAATGCATCTAAAACAGTTTGCAAAGTCTTTGCTCTAATAAAGATACCCACATTACCACCACTAAATATTAAAAACACTCCAATACCCTGAACAGAAAAATCTAAAGCAATCAGATACCTCGGCTTACATTTTGATACAAAGTTAACACGGAAAGAACATATAATTAAAATAGAAAAATCCACAAAACAAAAACTTGGCAAACTATACCCGCTCAACAAAAAGTCTCATTTGAAAACAGGAACTGCCCTATCAATATATAAATCTATTGTAAGACCATCGATGCCATACGCATGTGCGATTTGGGGAGGAGCCTCCAAGTCATCACTCAAAAAATTACAACTTATTCAGAACAAATTCCTTCGACTGGCAATAAAAGCTTCTTGGTATATTACAAACGAGCAAATTAATCATGAATTAAAAATCTATCTGAATTTCTGTCTAAACTTTCTAACAATTTTTTAAGACCTCTTAAGCCAATGTCCAAGCACAAGCATCTTCAATCTCAATAGAAATGGCCCAACAAACCCTAGAATTAAATCTAAATTTCTCAAAGATATTTTCCTTCCACCCTAATGAGTCTGAATGTAAATCTGCTGGCATGAGGAAATTAACACTTCCCATGCACAAGACCGATCCCATTATCGTAATAATAGAATTTTTGTAAATAATAGTAGTTGTAAATAAAAGTAATTGTAAGAACCAATGTTATTTCTTTTGTATTGTAAATTATTAAATTATATTCTAATTTGTTTTCTTTATTTTGTAATGCTCTAGTTTCATTTGAAAAGTGTGTATATAACATGTAAACTTGTCAACAAAATAATGTAAAGCAGCAACCCGCTGCTGATCTTATTGGAAAATTAAAAAAAAAGTAAAAATAAGTGTACGTATTTTTGCATTCATTTCGGAGAAATAAAAAATAGCATATTTTTGAAAATCGGTGGCTCGCCTGGTAATTAGAGTATAAAAAATGTTGTATATAAAACTTGTAGGACGTTTTATCATTAAAACGGGTTTAAATGATTTTTTAAAGGACTTAAAGCTAGAGGTATAGACCAAACTCAGAAAATACCGGTTATGCGTGCCTCCCGGAATTAGCACAGGGTATGTGAGGACGAAAACGTGGGATTTTAACTAGTACCTATGTAAATACAATATATCGCTTAAAAAATAAATAAGTTAAGACCTTTTTCGAGGTGACTTCTCTTTGCGGCCTGCTTGCCGACGACTAATAGCGGCTCCTCGCTGAGAGACGTAGGCGCGCGCATCGGCATTCACGAGAACTAAAACACTCGTTTGTCTGCCCCGCCCCTATGAGAAAATGAGTAAACTAACGCGGTAGGATAGCCAACGTACAATAAAGCAATTTGAAATTGGAAGAAGCCAGCCGTACTACAGAGTGCACGCGACGCTAAATGTTTGAGATAGACAAAGGCATTGTGTGTAATATGCTGCACTTTAGCGTCGTTATGCTGTACATCTCCCGAAAAAATGTTTGTTTTGCATAGTTTTCGCGTGGCCTTGTGTGTCAGAAGCTGCCGGGATTTTTTTCCCAAACATATTTTTAAAATTACATTGGCGTCCATTGTTTAAAAATCCGTACATTACTTAAATTCATTTGTACATTAAAATAGAATGATGTTTCTCAAAGTAATAACACGAGACTTTTTCCATGGTGGAAACGTGACGACTTTCTTTATTGTACTTCTTTTAAGTATACAAATCTCTTTTTGCAATTATGTATGTTTATAATTCAATAATTCTTGTATAAATAGTGGATTTAAAATAAATTTTAGCTGCAATACATGAATAGAATAATGAAGTTTCCTTCAGGCCAGAGAGTATACTAATAGAGACGGCACTCAATGTTAATCCCAACGCTCTTATTCAAATTTCTAATTTTCATGGAGGGGGGAAGCCGCCATCTGGGCCCCCGTTTGAGCCAATAGCGTCGAAGGGCGTTCTACCAATGGAGGTGGCGCGTATTGACGACCGGGACATTTAAAATGAAGTTGTTTTCAAAATGGCGTCAAATGAAAACATTATTTTTATGTAAAATACGCTAGGTAATTAAGACTAAAATATTAGGATTTGGAATCCTAAGTCACTGAATGGAATTATTGTCCAGGGAGTGCAAAATAAAAAGTTATTTTATAAACGCAATATTTATTTCTAAATTATGTAAATAGTCATACACAATATAAACAATAATACAATTTTTTACAAAATAAATGTGAGCAAGTAATCAGACATAAAGATTATTTTACTTTGCAATTGACTAACATACTGAAACCATGAATTTAGACAATTGTCCAAATATAACTAGTCACCATTACTTCTTTAATATTGCATCATTATTAAAACTAGTGAGAACCCGTCAAAATTTGACGGTGAGATCTGAGATAAATGTAAAATACTGTTCTAAGGCTAACGTTCCACAATATATTGCATTGTTTGGATCTTTATTATAACCTTAAGATATTCTGTGATGTGTAGTTCCCAAAATTTTGAACACACGTATGGTCCGTGACCAAGTGGCAGTGTGGTTGCCCACATATTCCAATAATACACCAAATGACACAAAAGAAAGAGCACTATTATACTCACAGATATTATTTTTAAAGTTTTTTGATGTGTCATCCTCTATAAACAAAGTTGATTACTTCTGGCATATTGCTCGAAGGTAAACTTATTTTCCCATTTAAGCAACACAGAGTTTGCAGAATTTCTCTCATGGGAAGTACAAAGCAGAACAAAACTGACATTTTCTGCATTGACTTTCTCATTCTCTGCATCCAGTTAATGTACGTGTGCGTCTTTTGGGGCACATGAGCAACGATTCGGAATTCGGCATAACCTGTGAACAATTTCACTACTTCAGAACAAGTGAACAAAACCCACTGTCCAGAATGTTCTCTACAAAATACATCACAAAAGCAAACACGCAAACTGTCAACGCCACAATGCAATTATTACACTGAAACAAAACCTTGAAAATGTAAACAAATCTCAACAATCAAATCAAAACATCAAGCAATGTCAGCCTTTGGAAGAAAACAATTGACTATTTATAAGCGTACTATTAAAGAATGATTTAATTAATTAATTTACACCGTAAATGTTGGTGAATCAACACAAAGAATATCTGATAACACATCAAGGGATTCTTTCATTTAAAGGAAGAAATACTACAATCGATTCAGTAGAAGCTCTAAACGAAGCCATGGCAGAATACCTTATTTTTTTAAATATATGGATGACATTCCAGCTATCAACACCTGTCAAATGTCAGCCTATTATCAAAATTGCAACTAAGGTGCAATACAAATTAATATTATTGATAAGTTTTATAAATAAAGAAGAAACTTGCATCTGCATAAACAGTCCACAAAATCTATCTTTTTTTACTTGCTTTCTTCAAAAATGCAATATTACACATTAAACTGCATTACAATAAACATGTTTTACCTCCTACCTAGTACAAGTGATGAACTAAGTAAAAAAAAATTACGTGATTCTACTTCAACTTCATTTATCTCAAAGCAGAGTTTTTGGACTTGGTAGGTTTCACTAATATTCCGATATCACAGGCCACATATTTGTCCAAAAGCATGACTAGTTGCTCAATGGATCGTGGATGAAAATCCCAAACAATAATTAAATATATACAACAATGTTAAAAATGCAAAATATATACAAACACTGAACGTCAATAATATTCGACAATTAATAAAATAAATAATAAATTGAAAAAAAAAAAGGTAAAAAATATCTACAAAACTTCCTCCCCTTCCAATATCCTTATATTTATGTCACGGCAATACGCCCTTAACACCAATCTAGAAATGGTATCTACCATAATCGATACCATTTTGCAGCTGTGATCTGGACAATTAAGCCAGCTATAGTCCAAATTTGCTGTTAGGAAACTAACACATCACCCTTTATGCCTCTTGAGTGCAAACTTGAGTTTCAAAAAATTTGACACAAAAAGATTTCAGGCCATTTGGACCGCACTCCACAACTGCTTATTTGCATATATCAAAGCTGGATTATGAGGATCATATTCCAGACTTTGAGTATACATCTGCCCCAGGGATGGCTCATCACTCTTAATCGCAGCTAGGCATATTGAGCAATGTTGCCCCTTCAAAACCCCTACCATGCACTTGCCAATGTAGCCAGCAACATAGTAGGTCCCAATGTTTTCAGGTCTTGCCATGTCCTCTTCCGTCAGAGCATTGGCCTCTGCTGTATCATCTGGAATATGCAGAACAGCTGCAAAAGTGTCATCATCAGCTACAGCTACAGTATGGGGATGTGCCATGTCGGTTCCCCCTCCATAGCATCATCCTCATTCTCTAACTGACTGCTGCCAGTGACTCTTCCATGTGTTCTGACATATTCATTCAGATCACACAGAATTCCTAAATTGTCATCCTCACAATTGGAATTCCGGATTCTGGCACTGACAAGATTATTCACAACTACTGATTTCAAAGCAGAAATGAAGTAGCTACATGTTGGATTATCATTAGTCACGCCATTCTGTCTGGTAACAGCAAATAAATTCTCAGTGGGTCCTGGTTTAGCCGCCTTAAATGCAAACATTTGAGGTGTCCTGACATCATTCCACAGATATTCCAAGGCGAGAAGGGTGGATATGTAGCCATCTCGAAATGGGAAGTGCCTAACTTCTCTTCCAGCCCATCTCACTTCAAGCCATTCACAGACGTCTTCTCCCAGGACCAAACCTCATTCTCTGAGTTTTGACGCATTTCCTTCAAACAGCAATGTCCCAGACCCTTCTCGCACCACAAACCTTTCTTTTTTCCCTTATGCACAATACTGTGGTCATCTCGCTTCTCCGAGCCATTCGAATAATCAAACAGCGTATCGAAGTCAAGAATGACATCTGCAGTTGCTTCACCATCCACTAACAACTGTTGGTCAGCAGGCCTCTCCTTATCAAGAACTCCTCAGTTGCATATGCCCTGCACACCTACGGCTCAACACTTGGGCAGCATACTTTACCTTCATCGTTGCTTTTCCTATGGATTCACATGATTTTTGGTCAAGGTTTGTACTTTAAAAAGTTCCTTGTCAAGACTCCATAGACGAACTATGTTGTCCCAACGAGCAACTTTCCCATCCCATTCAATCTTTGCACAATTCATAAAATTGCTGCGCAAACGTTTGAAGAGATGGGGTACATCATACAACCAAAAATCTTGGGCCTCCACAAGAAAATGGTTGAAGGTCATCTGCCTTCTGCCCTTCGGAGCGTGAAGGTGGATGCATCACCAAGAGTTTCACTGTGAGCATTAGGGGCTTCTTGCCTCACCTCTTCCCAGCAGTGCTGGCATGAGTGAGGTGTGCCACTGTATCTCCATTATTTATGCTCTCATTCCTTTCCCCAGCCTGGCTGGCACAAATGAGGATTTTCTTTGCACCTCTATTGTTCGATGCTTGGTCACACACAGTGGCTTTGACAATGAAACCAACCTGCTGTAGTTTCACTATCGCTTCTTTGATTAAGTTAGCAAGAACTTCGGAGGGCGTGTTTTTACTTGAAAAAAAACAACCAATTGGCTGTTTGTATTGCCGATGCACACCCTGAATCATAAAAACCAGAGCATGATCTGCAACAATGTACGAGCGTCCCTGCGAGCCAAAATCAACAAAACCATCGATCAGGCCCTTCTTATCATTATAGATAAGACGTTTTCTGAGAGACATCTCGTCGAACATAAGGGTACAATACTTGTCCTGATCAGTCATAGAACTGGCTACTTTTTGCATCATCTCAAGGACATGATCATTAATTCCAATATCCATTGGAACATGTTCAAGGACACGCAACAATGTTCGCACAGAAGGTAGTGTAAAGTAACAACAAAGCAGCCGATATGCCTTTGGACTGCGTTTGAAGATTGATAAAGCCAATACCTTTTCCTGATGCGTCCACCGCCTTGCAGTACCCTGCCGATGGAGATTACGAAAATTTCCCTGGATAAAGGTACGCAACTCGGGGGATACAACACCCTGAAGCATTGCATCTAAGTTACCAGTCTGAGCAAGTGTTGCCAAATGATTGTTTGATTCCTTCAGCCGTTTCAGCTTACGCTTTAGCTTAATTGTCTCAGAAATCAAACGGCCTTTAATTGGCGTAATAGCTGCGTCTGGATGCCCGTTCACAAGAATCTTTCTCCGTGACTCCTTGTTGTTGAACCTGAAAAAAGTATTTTTTTCTTCATTACAAATTCATGATATCAAATTTACAATGTACATTTACACTTGTGACAAAGTAAACAGTGTTTTACAGTATGAAATCATGTACACCTGTCCAAAAAATTAAGGCACCGAAAAAGAGATATACAAACAAATGAATGACAGCCAAACTAAATATTAAGTGATAAATATTGTAATTTAATTTACAATTTTTATGGATAGAGATTTCATGTACTTCATTTTGATAAAGAGCATCTGAGTACAGAAAAAATTACAGTGAAACTCCGTTTATACGTTTCTCACTTATACGTTTTTTTGATGGGACAGCTATCACGTTTGGAGGGGGAAGTGTATACCTTGGGGGCTTATAATGTTAAAGACCAAGATAACAGAGATTTTCCATAAGTAATCTTTTAAACTGTATATTAAATTATTCTTTTCGTAATAACTTTTCTAATAAAACAGAGTAAAATAGTTTTTATTTTGGTCATAAAATTCAACTTCAGTTATGCGTTTTCTCATTTATACATTTTTTTCTTCTGTCCCCAGAAAAACATATAAGTGAACTTTTATCATACTCACAAGAGGAGCCAGGAGACCGCTTTTTAGCCGGAACATCGCTGGGCACATCACCAGCTCTCCTCTTTCCCAAGCGCGAATGAAGCTGAAATTCACCAGTACTTGATCCAGGTAAAGCTGTACCAAGTGGTACAGCAATATCTATGAAATACAAAAATTTATCAATATACATCACAAACTATAAAAAAGAAAATAGTACAAATTATAAATATATTTACCTGAACTCAAGTGACTGGAAGATTCATCTTCGTCAGCAATGGCAATGGAATCCTCCTCCACATGCTTTTGAGAACTTCTCCATCAGGTGGAGAAGTGACTGCAATACAAATGAGAATGGTATTATCGAGACACAAAACACAGGGCAAACATTTATCTTCAATTAAAAAGGCATTTGCACTCACCAGAACATGTGGGGAGGACATGCAAAATGTCACCTTCCTCATGTTCTTCACGAACTTCTCCACCACGTGAAGAAGCTGCAATAGAAAGAGATACGGTATTATTGACACACAAAACACAGGCCAAACATTTATCTTCAATTACAAAAGGCATTTGCACTCACCAGAACATGTGGGGAGGACATGCAAAATGTCACCTTCCTCATGTTCTTCACGAACTTCTCCACCACGTGGAGAAGGATCTGCAATACAAAGAGACACGGTATTATTGACACACAAAACACAGGGCAAACATTTAAAAAAAGGCATTTGCACTCACCAGAACATGTGGACGAACTTCTCCACCACGTGGAGAAGGATCTGCAATAGAAAGAGACACGGTATTATTGACACACAAAACACAGGTCAAACATTTATCTTCAATTAAAAAGGCATTTGCACTCACCAGAACATGTGGGGAGGACATGCAAAATGCATATTCCTCATGTTCTTCACGAAATTCTCCACCACGTGGAGAAGGATCTGCAATACAAAGAGACACGGTATTAACACACAAAACACAGGTCAAACATTTATCTTCAATTAAAAAGGCATTTGCACTCACCAGAACATGTGGGGAGGATATGCAAAATGCCATATTCCTCATGTTCTTCACGAAATTCTCCACCACGTGGAGAAGGATCTGCAATACAAAGAGACACGGTATTAACACACAAAACACAGGTCAAACATTTATCTTCAATTAAAAAGGCATTTGCACTCACCAGAACATGTGGGGAGGACATGCAAAATGACATAGTCCTCATTTCTTCACGAACTTCTCCACCACGTGGAGAAGGATCTGCAATACAAAGAGACATGGTATTATTGACAAAACACAGGCAAACATTTATCTTCAATTACAAAGGCATTTGCACTCACCAGAACATGTGGGGAGGATATGCAAAATGTCATATTCCTCATGTTCTTCACGAACTTCTCCACCACGTGGAGAAGGATCTGCAATACAAAGAGACATGGTATTATTGACACACAAAACACAGGGCAAACATTTAAAAAAAGGCATTTGCACTCACCTTAGATAAAAAAAACACACTGTTATTCTCTCCTCTCACCAGATCGGAAACACCCCGAAACATAAGATGAACTGCCTTCAGTACATAAAACCGAAACACAAGAAGCACTAGTACCACTCTTTTAGAGCTCATCACCACTGTTTTACACTGTTAAAAATCAAACACAGAATTCACATTCCTTATCTATCAAGCCACCACAAGCACACGACTATTTTTTAGAATGAACACGACAAACACCAACACCAGAATTCTCACAAGCACACGAAAACATACATTTCCCATCACAACAGAAAAGAATAATTATTCTCTAAAGCAATTACACTCCCTGCCTGCGTTTCACTGTGTTTCCGAATCTTTGCCATCCCATTAATAATAAATAATGACATACGCCCCCTTCTTGGAAACTACGGAAACGTTCGCGTAACAATCACGAAGCGACAATGCTAGTGATAGCACGAGAGCTCCGATCAAAACATTGAAAGTTTTACACTCAAGATAAAACGACACACGACGATCAGCTGTTCACGTGGTATACAGACGAAGGAATTCACCGACCACATATGAAGACGTAACATTGCTATATCACGAAAACACCTTCACTGCACACTTTCTACGCCCGAAACTCACTTTAAAACTATACACGAATACTAGTTTTCACATAACAAGAAGACGAATGCCATCACACGCATGTCCTCACACGCAACGAACACATGTCGGCCGCAGGTGGTGCAAACATTACGAGCGATACATTGCTATGATTTTGCGAGACGAACAGAAACGAGTATTTACACTGCCACTGCGCTCTTTCTGCCTTTAAAAGCAATTCACTCTACTTTTGTAAGTAAAAAGACTACATTCCGCTCGTCCTTGGATTAGAAACTTGGTATACGGGGCGACCTTTTTGCGTGTAGGTTGCACATTCTGATATCGACATTCATATGTTTCTTTCTCGGCGCCAACGCATCCCACGCCCATCCCCCACCACACGGTCACGCGTCGTTATTCACGCTGCCAATGTTGGTGTAAAACCCTTGTCCTTCGCGACGGCAAATAATGAAAAGAACAATAAACGTACGCGCAAAGTGCTTCTTTCGAAATCTTTTCCGGTTTCACCTAGGTCTTTGATTCATTAAGAAGGAGATTATTAACGAGGTGAAGGTGATTATTACTGAATCTCGTGTTGGCACCAGTGCCAAGAGCAGAGAAAGGAACATACTGCGTCGGCCAAAGAAGAGATGTTTGTGCGGTAGAGCAGCGAAAGCGAGAGCACGATTTTCGGAGGAAATGAAACGTAAATCCGAGTTTCGATATATCCGCCGCGTAGGAGGCGGAGAGCGGTCGTGAAGAACCGCGTTGCTGTTTTGGGTTGTACGGTGTCGGTTTGGTCCAATGGCTTTTTGCGAGTTCGATATTTTTCGAACGCGGCGGGACGAACTTAAAAAAAAAAAAAAAAAAAAAAAAAGCGAGAGCTGATGATGAAGAAGAAGAAATGTCCCCCTTTTCCCGTTTCGTGAAAAGAAGACGAAACATTCCCCTTTCTGCTCACAGCGTGAGTGAGATGTACACGTAACAATTCGTACTCACTCAAACGCCAGCCGTTTCACAGCTTCGGTCTCGGATTCGCGTGACAAAATACTGATTTTCTACTCTGCTATTATATTACGAGTACGAATCATTCGTTTTCTTTACATTTCGTTTCAAGGATTACCATTCTTGTAAACTATCACATGAGTAACCTGCACTTTCATAACCTAGCTTTCTCACCTCGCCTCGATTGCCCTAACCTACGTAATATTCACACTTAAAATAGCTCACTGATTTTCATAACCTAGCTTTCCTGCTGCACTATACGCATGAGGCGTAATATCTGGCAATTAGCGCTATTATTCACATGCTTACAGATGCATTAAATTATACCTGGAGCACTGGCAGGCGACGCGGCGGCGGCGGCTGCTGCTGCTGCTGCTGCGAAAATACGTAAATGTAAGGGAAGAAGGATGAGTTTTAGGGTTTCTTTCAATCTTTATTTCCTTTTTTTTTTTTTTTTTTTTTTGTTTTCGGCTGCGACTGAAGTGCATTTGCTTGATAACACCGACTCGTCACTGCTTGCTTACTCGGCAGCGGCTACAGATGAGCTGCAAAAAGCACATGTGATACACAAAAAAACATTCTCACTAATTTTGCAAATACGAACCCCTTTCGGTATAACTAGTGGGAAAGAATCACCCAACCCCAGCTCACGTAACCTAACCTAACCTAACCTCAGCACAGCAACTAACAACACCCATAAACAATAAAAAACATAAATTAGAAAATTATCAGAAAACCTAAGATGACTTTGCTCAAGTTAACAACACATCACACAACAAAACTTACTAGATCACGGAATACACACGTTTTCGCTAAAGCACTTTCACTGCACTTCCTAACTGAATTTCACTTAAAAAAAAAAAAAAAACCACCTACATCACAGAAACATTTTCCTGTCTGCATTACACTTTTTTCCTTCGCACAAACTTAAGAAATTCTTAAAATATATAATTTCGAGGGCTTCTCACTACACTGCACATGAAACTTTTGAGAATAAATAAAGCTATGAAAGATAAAAAAAAACACACTGTTATTCTCTCCTCTCACCAGATCGGAAACACCCCGAAACATAAGATGAAATGCCTTCAGTATATAAAACCGAAACACAAGAAGCACTAGAACTCACACTTTTAGAGCTCTTCACCACTGTTTTACACTGTTAAAAATCAAAAACAGAATTCACATTGCTTATCTATCAAGCCACCACAACACAGCACGACTATTTTTTAGAATGAACCGACAAACACCAACACCAGCATTCTCACGAGCACACGAAAACATACATTTCCCATCACAACAGAAAAGAACAATTATTCTCTAAAGCAATTACACTTCCCTGCCTGCGTGTTTCCGAATCTTTGCCATCCCATTAATAATAAATAATGCCCCCTTCTTGGAAACTACGGAAACGTTCGCGTAACAATCACGAAGCGACAATGCTAGTGATAGCACGAGAGCTCCGATCAAAACATTGAAAGTTTTACACTCAAGATAAAACGACACACGACGATCAGCTGTTCACGAGGTACAAAGACGAAGTAATTCACCGAACACGTATGAAGACGTAACATTGCTATATCGCGAAAACACCTTCACAGCACAATTTCTACGCCCGAAACTCACTTTAAAACTATACACGAATACTAGTTTTCACATAACAAGAAGACGAATGCCATCACACGCATGTCCTCACACGAAACGAACACATGTCGGCCGCAGGTGGTGCAAACATGACGAGCGATACATTGCTATGATTTTGCGAGACGAACAGAAACGGGTATTTACACTGCCACTGAGCTGTTTCTGCCTTAACACGCAATTCACTCTCCTTTTGTAAGTAAAAGACTACATTCCGCACGTCCTGGGATTATACGCTTGCCGTAGGGGCGAGTTTTGCGTGTAGGTTGCACATTCTGATATCGACATTCATATGTTCTTTGTCGGCGCCAACGCATCCGCGCCCATCCCCACCACACGGTCACGCTTCGTTATTCACGCTGCCAATGTTGGTAAAACCCTTGTCCTTCGCGACGGCAATAATGAAAAGAACAATAAACGTATGCGAAAAGTGCTTATTTCGAAAACTTTTCCGGTTTCACCTAGGTCTTTGATTCATTAAGGAGATTATTAAGGAGGTGAAGGTGATTATTACTGAATCTCGTGTTGGCACCAGTGCCAAGAGCAGAGAAAGGAACTTACTGCGTCGGCCAAAGAAGAGATGTTTGTGCGGTAGAGCAGCGAAAGCGAGAGCACGATTTTCGGAGGAAATGAAACGTAAATCCGAGTTCCGATATATCCGCCGCCCAGGAGGCGGAGAGCGGTCGTGAAGAACCGCGTTTCTGTTTTGGGTTGTACGGTGTCGGTTTGGTCCAATGGCTTTTTGCGAGTTCGATATTTTTCGAACGCGGCGGGACGGACTTAAAAAAAAACAAAAAAAGAAAAAGAAAAAGCGAGAGCTGACGATGAAGAAGAAGAAATGCCCCTTTTCCCGTTTCGTGAATAGAAGACGAAACATTCCCCTTTCTGCTCACAGCGTGAGTGAGATGTACACGTAACAATTCGTACTCAAACCCCAGCCGTTTCACAGCTTCGGTCTCGGATTCGCGTGACAAAACAGCTCACTGATGTTCATAACCTAGCTTTCCTGCTGCACTATACGCATGAGGCGTAATATCTGGCAATTAGCACTATTATTCACTTTCTTACAGATGCATTAAATTATACCTGGAGCACTGGCAGTTTTTTTCGGCTGCGACTGAAGTGCAATTGCTTGATGACACCGACTCGTCACTGCTTGCTTACTCGGCAGCGGCTACAGATGAGCTGCAAAAAGCACATGTGATACACAAAAGAACATTCTCACCAATTTTGCAAATACGAACCCCTTTCGGTATAACTAGTGGGAAAGAATCATCCAACCCCAGCTCACGTAACCTAACCTAACCTAACCTCAGCACAGCTAACCTAACCTGCACTACAAAGCAAATCAGAATCATCAGAACACGAAAGAAACGGCATTTCCCTGAGGCAAGCTATCACTTTCATTGCACTTCCTAACTGAATTTCTCTTCAAAAAAAAAAAAAAAACACTGTTAAAAAAAGGCACAATCCTAAGAAATTCTAAAAATATATATAATTTCGAGGGCTTCTCACACTACACTGCACACGAAACTTTTGAGAATAAATAAAACAATGAAAAATAAAAAAAAGCACTCTCATTGCACTTTCTAACTGAATTTCACTTCAAAAAAAAAACACTGTTTAACCCCCAAAAATCAAACACAGAATTCACATTCACTCCTCCAACACAGCACACGACTGAACCACGACAAACACGAACACCAGAATTCTCACAAGCACACGAAAACATACACGAAAACACAACAGAAAAGAACAATTATTCTCTAAAGCAATTACACTTCCCTGCCTGCGTGTTTCCGAATCTTGCCTTCGCATTAATAATAAATAATGCCCCCTTCTTGGAAACTACGGAAACGTTCGCGTAACAATCACGAAGCGACAATGCTAGTGATAGCACGAGAGCTCCGATCAAAACATTGAAAGTTTTACACTCAAGATAAAACGACACACGACGATCAGCTGTTCACGTGGTACGCAGACGAAGTAATTCCAAACACGTATGAAGACGTAACTTTGCTATATCACGAAAACACCTTAACTGTACATTTTCTACCCCCGAAACTCACTTTAAAACAACACACGAATACTAGATTTCAAAAACAAGAAGACGAATTCCATCACACACTCAAGATAAAACGTCACACGACGATCAGCTGTTCACGAGGTACAAAGACGAAGTAATTCACCGAACACGAATGAAGACGTAGCTTTGCTATATCACGAAAACACCTTCACAGCACATTTTCTACGCCCAAAACTCACTTTAAAACTATACACGAATACTAGTTTTCACATAACAAGAAGACGAATGCCATCACACGCATGTCCACACACGAAACGAACACATGTCGGCCGCAGGTGGTGCAAACATTACGAGCGATACATTGCTATGATTTTGCGAGACGAACAGAAACGAGTATTTACACTGCCACTGCGCTCTTTGCCTTTAAAGCAATTCACTTACTTTTGTAAGTAAAAAGACACATTCCGCTCGTCCTTGGATTAGAAACTTGGATACGGGGGCGACCTTTTGCGTGAGGTTGCACATTCGATATCGACATTCATATGTTTCTTTCTCGCGCCAACGCATCCACGCCCATCCCCCACCACACGGTCACGCGTCGTCATTCACGCTGCCAATGTTGGTGTAAAACCCTTGTCCTTCGCGACGGCAAATAATGAAAAGAACAATAAACGTATGCGTAAAGTGCTTCTTTCGAAATCTTTTCCGGTTTCACCTAGGTCTTTGATTCATTAAGAAGGAGATTATTAACGAGGTGAAGGTGATTATTACTGAATCTCGTGTTGGCACCAGTGCCAAGAGCAGAGAAAGGAAACATACTGCGTCGGCCAATGAAGAGATGTTTGTGCGGTAGAGCAGCGAAAGCGAGAGCACGATTTTCGGAGGAAATAAAACCAAAATCCGAGTTTCGATATATCCGCCGCGTAGGAGTCGGAGAGCGGTCGTGAAGAACCGCGTTGCTGTTTTGGGTTGTACGGTGTCGGTTTGGTCCAATGGCTTTTGCGAGTTCCATATTTTTCGAACGCGGCGGGACGGACTTAAAAAAAAAAAAAAAAAGGAGAGCTGATGATGAAGAAGAAGAAGAAATGCCCCCCTTTTCCCGTTTCTGAACAGAAGACGAAACATTCCCCTTTCTGCTCACAGCGTGAGTGAGATGTACACGTAACAATTCGTACTCACTCAAACGCCAGCCGTTTCACAGCTTCGGTCTCGGATTCGCGTGACAAAATACGGATTTCCTATCGATACGAATCATTCGTTTTCTTTACATTTCGTTTCAAGGATTACCAATTCTTGTAAACTATCACATGAGGAACCTGCACTTTCATAACCTAGCTTTCTCACCTCGCCTCGATTGCCCTAACCTACGTAATATTCACACTTCAAAAAGCTCACTGATTTTCATAACCTAGCTTTCCTGCTGCACATACGCATGAGGCGAATATCTGCAATTAGCACTATTATTCACATTCTTACAGATGCATTAAATTATACCTGGAGCACTGGCAGGCGACTCGGCGGCGGCGGCTGCTGCTGCTGCTTCGTTTGTGCGGGCGGGCGGGCGCCCTCGCAAACGGCGCGCAGCTGCACGGCCTGGCGGGCGGCGTGCGTGAGCTATCGGACCGTTGACAGGTCTTCCGGGCGCCGATTCGCAGAACTGCGCGCTTCGATCTCGTGATTGCGGCGCAACGGCCTTCTCCTAATTCTACAACGCCACAACGCACGTACGTTACCTATGGATTCGAGATCTCTGATAAATCGAAAGTAAGAAAGAAAGAAAGAAAGGATAAGCTAAAGAAAAAAGGGAGACGGAAAGGAAGAATGATGAGAGAGAGAGAGAGAGAGAAAGTGAGAAGGAGAGAGGAAACGGCGACGCCCTTTCTTTGTCTGAATGGAAATGCGGTGTCGTGCAGATGACTAGCAATTTTTGAGAGACATTGATAAACAATTAGCCGCATTTCTAGAAATGTTAATGCTATAAAATGTACGACAACACCGTTCGACGCGCAACAAGGCTGAGAATGGAGTAGTTACGGAGCTGCGATTAGATACGACGCTTCGTTTACCCGTAAAAATATGAAAACTGACTACTTCTTTTCAGTCTTAATTCTAATCGTTGTTACGCCCGGATTGCATCGAAGAATGAATTAATAAGAAAAGAGAGAACGAAAGAAAGAAATACAGGTAGAAATTAGGGGAGAAACAAGGAGGATCAGACAAAATGCATAGATTACGACGGTCGTGAAACATGTATTAATAGCATTGCCTGCTCGGTTTTGACACTGTCGAGCTGCAACACCGTGCGCGAAAAAGGCAACGTCGCAGGACCCGAGGGCGACCCCGGGGAACGCTGCTGGGATGGGTCGGCAAACCAACGTCGTCTCCGACTGCGTGTCTGTGGAAACACGTCTACAATAAGAACCTCAACAATTTTCTGTCGCGCAACAATGGTCGTTGGTATTTGATGATTCGAGATCCCTGATGATTCCAAAGAAGTAAGGAGGATGGAATGAGAGATAATCAGTAAGAGAGAGCAAGGAAGAATAGAAGGAAAGAGAGAGAGAGAAAGAGAGGAACGGCGACGGCTTTTCTTCCTCCACTCTAATCTTTTCATTACCGAAAGATCGGAAAAATTTCTGTCGCGTAATGTTATTACTCGTGGTTTCTTACAGAACGACAGAGCGAGGGAGCAGCGGTCGAGTCACCCGTTTGTCGGCGGGTTGGGGAGGGGGGGCCGGCCGGGGTTAGGCGGGGGGAAGGGGGAGGCGAGCGGGCGGGCTGGCGGGCGGGCCGGCCGAGCAGCGGGCGGTGGCGTGATCCGCGAAACGGGTGACGGTTCTTCCGGGCGTGAGCTTCCTCTATGCGCTATGTATGGTAGTGTTGGCAACGAGTGATTCATCCAATCAACGATTCTTTCCCGCCTTTTCAACGATTGCAATCGTTGGGAATCGCTGGTCCAACGACTACTTCGCCTGTAGTTCGCCCTTCTCCCGTACATGAATATACAGCGCTAATGTGTCAATGTTTTCGTGTGTTACTCGTAATAATAAAGCATATATTTTATACTTCCGTGTTTCACAGTCAGTGTGTTCTTCGCCCTGTGAAAATACAGTTTGGGTATTCTTTTCAGTGTAATCAGATTTGGGCGTTTTTAGGTTCACTGAACATGTTAAATTAGCTACGAAATAATTGCGTTGAATCGGAAGGTATCTGTCTGTATTTTACAATTTTTAGGTTGTGGTTGTGAAATATTCCGTTCGTTGTTACAATTCAACGCGATTACCTTTGTAGTTTTCTGAGTGGAGATTTTTTTTTATTACATGAGTAAATTATATAATATAGTATTTCCCAATAATTTAAATGTGCTATTGTAATACGTGATGTCACGGATACCTTTTATATTATCATTTTATAAGTTGCTTTTAAATTATACTTGGTTTTCTACTAATTACTTACAACTTTTACATTTGTATATGATATTACATTTTTGAACTCATTGTACACATTTGACATGTGGTTAGGCGAGAGCTGAGAATATTTGCTTGTTGATGTTGTTAATATTTTTTATTGTTATGACTAGAAAATACGTGAATAGAACTTGAATAATTTTTCAAAATCTTTTACAGGATTATTGCTCTTTAGTTTACTAAAAAACGAGAGAGCTAATAAATACATTATACTCAGGGAATTACAAACCACAACTCGACGTACTTGGAATCCCGTAATCTCCAACTGTAGTTCCACGCCATGCCGCAATGATAAAAGGACGAAATACGCAAACAACTACTTACATTCATCCAAATGATGTCCACATCGAGTTGTAGCAGCATTAAGTTTAGCTTTGAATTCATCTACATTCTGCTGCATAGCACATTTCTGAGTACTTCCATATTCCTAAATGGAAGGAGAGCAGATTAGTTTTTAAAAACAAACAAACTGCTAAAAGCTAGGCAAATGTGGAGATAATCCCTTGGTGTTTTGTATAGTAATTGTACTTCCCTTGTTTCTTCCTATTCTTCACATACGGTTATTTTTTGTTGAGATTAAATGTGGAATGGCTTTTAGTTGCAAGGCATACATTTATTTTATTTTTCCTTTCTTTTATTTGCATCGCGTCTTTAAATTAATTATAATCGAGATTCATTTCTCTAGAATCAAGAACATTTAAGCACATTTTTCGTATTGAAACAAACACACCAAACCGTTCAGATCAGCTTTCCTGCAAGAAGACCGTGGAATTTTTAAAACTTTGATATTGGGCTCGTAAAACTTTAAAATATAAAGACTCGCAAAAATCTTCAGTTGTCGTTTTAAATTTACTGTAAAATCGTATCTATACTACCAATATTTTGATGCAGCGCCTCTGACCGGGAGGTCCTAGGTTCGAGTCCTGACCGAGCAGGATTTTCGACACTAGCTTTTCAGCTAGGTCGAATTCAGTCTCTGTCTGGAGGAGAATTCTAGCGGCTGGCTGCTCTGATCGGTAGCTTTCCGTGTTTTTTTTTTCGATCAACTCCAGGCGAATGCTGGAGCAGTACCCTAAAAAACAGGCCACGGTCTCGCCCTACACAACACACACTACCATGCACTACACTACCACACATGCCGAGAGACCGGTCGGGAACTTAGAGCCTGTCCCGGCTGGGGCGGTGCCCCGATTGTGGGAGAGTCCTGGTTAGGGGGACACCCCGCTAGCCGACGGTAGGTCGGCGTCGGATCTTGCCATCCAGCGGGGAAAGATCACCGCCATCTTCCGAGGAAAAACATGCACTACACTTACGGGACTAATGACCTAATATGTTGACGTGCCCGGAATCAATAACAACCAACTAATATTTTGATTGCAAATTGGCCGCGGAAGAGTCACACTGTATTTTGACTTCAAATCCGTCAGTTTAGTCTAAATCAAAATTTAAAGATAAAAATAGTTATTTACAACAAGTATCATGAGACATTTTATTATAATACGAGAGTATAGTGTTTGAAAACTATACAAACACTATACTCTATAACAGACAGTCAACTATAACGAATTTTCTTTAATAGATTCGTAGTCCGTTAGTATGCATATAAACCTCGGCACTCCGAGAAGTTCTTTTATACCCTTTTAGTTTCGTACTGACCATGGAGGGGCTGC
>CAXIVR010000883.1:0-31615 GCA_964035755.1 Teleogryllus oceanicus
AAAGTTCCATCAATGTGACCCCAAAGAACACTGTGTATAATTTCACTGCGTAGCGCAAAGCACTGACTCAGTTCCGGAACCTATTTCATTCGTAGCTGCCCTTCACGCGTGTGGGGCAGCACTATTACTGAGCGATGACGTTTCTGCCCTGCACTAGGGTGGTTGCAGTGCAACGAATGCAAACCGCTATAAGCAATCATCAACGATTGATTGATTAATTGGTTATCAGTGATTCCGGGCGTGTCAACTACTGAGTCCCGTGTGTAGTGCATGTTTTTCATCAGGAGGTGGCGGTGATCTTCCCTGTTGGACAGCGAGATTCGCCACCGAACTACCGTCGGCTAGCGGGGTTTCCTGCTACCAGGTATCTCCCACCAACGGGTCACCGCCACAGTCGGGACAAGCTCTAAGCCCCCGATCGGCATGTGTGGTAGAGTAGTGCATGTACGTGGTGTGTAAGAAAGGTGTAGATGTGAAAGATAGGATAGGGAAGAGGAAGGAAAGATCGCTCGCGGTCCGTGGCCCACCTTTTAGAGTACTGTTTCGGCATTCGCCTGGTTTTGATCGGAGGAACCACGGAAACTACCGATCAGAGCAGCTGGCCGCTAGAAATCTCCTCCAGACAGCGACTGAATTCGAGCATAGCTGATAGGCTAATGTCGAAAATCCTGCCGCTGTCACCTAGGTACCCCCCGGTCAGATGTGCTGCAGTGACATCGGTTGATGCACTGATCCACCTCTCAGTGCACGGAACTCAGTTCACACAATCAGTCCACGGAATTAGGGCAACAAGATGTGTGGCATGTGGCAAACCTGCGTGCCGTGGCTGAGCGAGTGAGCTGCCCCTTCATGGAAAGACATGAGTGAGCATTGCAGAGCCTATCCGGCTTCAGCCAATGAGCTTCCTGCACTAGGTTGCGTCGCAATATTAGCGGGATTTTTAAATGTAGCCCGATACCAAAATTATCACGTTACAAGACATAGAAACACACGCGTTTTTAAATATTGCATCTTGCACACTTTCATCGCATTATTTTTGGTTGGTTAGCGTTGAAAATCGTCACTTTGTGACCACTTTCAAAATATCTCTCAACACTACTCGCTCTCCATGCAGCATGGCGGTGAGCGTCTGATCTGGGCTTTGCAAACGAAGTGGGCGTGTTGTGGTCCGTGGTTCGTGACGCAAACTGGTGGTGCGCAGAAGGGCAAAAATCGGTGCGCCGGAGAAATCACCGATGCATTTCCACCACGGACTCTGTCGAATGCAGTCGCCGTGTGGAGGAGAATTCTAGCGGCCGACTGCTCTGATCGGCAGTTTTCCGTGGTTTCACCGATCGACACCAGGCGAATGCCGAAGCGTACACTACCAAACGGGTCACGGACCGCGCGCGATCTGTCCTTCCTCTTCCTTGTCCTATCCCTCCCCTTACACACACCCACTAACATGCACTACACTGCCACATATTCCGGGGAGACCGGTCGGGAGCTAGAGCTTGTCCGGCTGGGGCGGTGGCCCGCTGGTGGGAGAGTCTTAGTTGAAACCCACTAGCCGACGGTAGGTCGGTACCGGATCTCGCCATCCAGCGGGTGAAGATCACCGCCATCTCCGGAGAAAAAACATGCACTACACTAACGGGACTAATGACCAAAGCAGTTGGCTGCGCCCGGAAACGCGAAAAACCCAAACCAAAGCAATCCACCACGGAACGTCCCAAATCACGAACCAAGCTGCGCAACTGGGGCGAGCGCACGCTGGATGTACGCCGCGCGGAGGCTTCCTGCGCCGGCGGGCGCGACCTCCGCTATCTGCGGGAGGGGCGAGCAGAGGGCGCTGGGGGCGGAAGATAAGGCGCGCGCTTCCGCACGCCCTCCGCGCCGCTTCTCGAAGCTTCGACCTCCACCCGGCCGCAGGGATCTCAAGCCTCGCGAACCGGAGAGGCGGCTCACAGCGTCCACTGATTGAATTGAATTGAATTGAATTTGCCTTATTTTACGTGGCGAGACTCAGGCCGATGAGGCCTGCTCTTCCATCTGACCACGCAAATTTCGTTACCTCCTTTCACCAATCAGGGAGAAAGAAGTATTACGGGCGACGAAACAGGCGATTTGAATTTAGCTCAGAGGCGTCATTTTAAGGCTTGAGGATCTTTTACATGCAGTAAATGTACTAACATGGGACAGCCGACTACTTCCTCCGAAGAAGGCGTACGAAGGATTTTTCACCTTAAAATCCACGATCGAGGGTTTTAACTCGCAAACTTGGGTATAGCAGTCCGATACGCTAACCGCTACACCATCGCCGCCACTGATGTCACTGCAGCGCCTGTGACCGGGAGGGCCTAGGGTCCTCCAGTCTTTCTCGCTGGGCGGTAGTTTATTACCTTGGTTATGGTACATACGCCGCAGCTCGTCGCTTTTGCGGCAGAAAGAGGGGAGTGCTACTTACTAAACCTGCCATGAAGCCGGCGCTTGACCGGCTACCTAAGATAACGTTCATGCTTTTAATTGTCTTTTTTTATTAGGGGGCGAAGGGAAGTGGGAATCGGAAATGTTAGGGCAGTGGCGTTGGTACGGACGATTTTCTGTGGTGCTGTTTGTTTTCAGATGCGGAAGAGGCCAAACACTGGAAGGAGAATGCCTGACGCCCGCGCCAAATAAATAAATAGTTTAAAAACCGGATAGATTAGCATGTACTCGGCTTCTGACGGCAGGTTTTTCCTCCTTCAGGGGTTTTTCCCTCAGCTGTACCTTATGGTCTCTTTTGCGCGGCTTTGAGGCGATCGAGAGACCATTTGGGGTGAATACCAGAATTCGAAAGGTTAGAACTCGGTAGAATGTAGGTATTGTAATAGCTTAAGGCCTTCGGCCCAGCCACGATGCATCACGTTTTTCATTTTTCTGTAATAATTACCTATTAAATAAAAAATAATTGTCTTTTAATGTTTCTTATATGTATAGTCTTTGTTCTTATAGTATGTATAGTATAGGCTCCAGTCCCAAAGAACGCAGGATATTCGACACTAGCTAGACAGATACCTTGAATTCAGTCGCTGTCTGAAGGAGAATTATAGCAGGCGGCTGCTCTGATCGGTAGTTTTCCGTGGTTTCTCCGATGAACTCCAGGCGCATGCCGGAGAAGACCCTAACAAACGGGCCACGGACCGCACGCGATCTTTCCTTTCTCTTCTTTGTCCTATTATCTCCCCTTAAACACGCACCACACACTAACATGCACTAGGCTACCACACATGCCGGGCGACCGATCGCGAGCTTAGAGCTTGTCCAGGCTGGGACAGGTGCTGATGAGAGAGACCTGATTACTGAAAAGCCCGCTAGTCGACGGTAGGTCGGCGCCGAATCTCGCTATTCAGCGGGGGAACATCACCGCCACAACCGATAAAAAATTCACAACACTTACGGGACTAATGACGTCAGTGAGAGACGCGCCCGGAATCACAACACTCAATCAACAGCGCGATGCGACGCGGAATTCTAGGCTCTAGGATTTTGCTGAATGAACGGGGGAAGGAGTTGATAATGTGTAGAAATTATTAGCACTTATTTCACGAAAGTGCCGTCGTACTTCGTCGTAAAGCGAAACTATACTCCGATTTAAACATAGTGACACTTCAAGGTCACACGCTGGACGGGCAGGGGGACTCGGTCATCCAGTCGGGAACTTCGTTACAACTTAAAATTTGGGTACTGGAATTCCCTATTGGTTGTCAATTTCCCCTTTGTTCCAGCTTTGACCTTCAGTGCTCCTACGTTTAAATTGGAGTATGTTGCCATGCTGCATGGATAATTCTCATGAAGGTCTCATTTTCGTTGATATCTCTAAATTTTCGAAAATTGCAAAAGTTCAACATTTTTTCGATGTCTTCCAACAACTACATTATTTAAGATACACATGAAATCGGTTGTTCAAAGATATATCTTAACATTAAGACTTTTTGGAGTTGCCTAATATTTGTAAAATACAGGCAATTGTTAAACATATAATTCTCAAAAGCAATCCAAAATGATTAAATTGTTTCCTCGTATGTAACAAAGGAGAGTAAAAAGTGATGGAAGTCCTTTTTCAGCGAAGTCTCCATTTTCAAATATTGCAAAACATTAACATAGCAAAATTACAAATTTGGAGATAAATATTTTTCTGTTAAATGAAATCTATTCTAAAAAATTCGATCTTAAAATAAGATATATATTCAATTTTTTGATAAAATTTAATTGTTTTCGCATAATTTCTGCTTGAATTCAAATCAATTTTATTTAACGGTTCCATTTTTATCTTTAAATTTTTCCCACAAATAGTACAAAGAACGCTTAAAAATGGCGATCTAATTTACGTTGAACACTGAACTTTTGATAATTGTCAGAGTTATACATTATGTCAGAAAATATGTGCATTTGAAGCACCACTAGTTGACGCCTATTCACGCGTAACCCCAGTTGATATTCCTAGACATTTCGTATTGGCGACAATGCTGCCGCCTTTGTACGCGATTAGATTAAAGAAACAAACTTGAATTGGAAATTTGGAACATATCGATCAAGTTTGCTCGCGATTTTTTTATTTATTTTTGGTGAGATATGAACATTCTTTTGCCAATGTTGCCTTTGTTGATTGTGTTGAGTATCTAAAAAATCTCCAATCTGAAAGTTTTGACTCTGATTTAATCATGGTGCATCAAAATGTCTTGGCTTATAAAAAACATCATCCAATTATTCATTCAAATCAATCATTGATTTGATAAATTTTTGAGATCATTTATTCAAATAGTGTCAAATGTAATAAATCGGGGGGGATTTTGATGACCCAAACATCGCCAAAACGATCAATAAAATGCCTAAAGTGTTTTAAAATCCCCTAAAACAAGAAAAATTACGTTTAAACGTATCAAAATCAGTTCGATGAACAATCCAGCTGTTAGATACGTTAATGATGTAATCGAGACTTCTTCATTCGTTCATGAACTCACCAAACTTTTGGTGGGGACTATTCTTTGGGAAATCGCTGCCTTTAGTCACCCCAAAATCCTAACCGCATATGCGTGGCTAGGCATAAAGGAATCTTGAATTACATACAACGGCTGACATTACTTCTGACAATGAGTCAAAAAAATCGAATGGCTAATGGCCTACAAGTATAGGTACTTTTGTTTATTTTCTAAATATTATCGGAAGCAAATATGTTTAAAATGATATTAAAATCTAAAATCTATAAAAAGCGAAAAATTCATTAAAAAGGACGGTTTTCATGTAAAAAATATTTTAGGGACAAGATACCTATCATAATATTTTGACATCTGAACTATTGGAATATTTTATTTTACATATTTTAATATTTTGGTATAATTACTATTTTTAATATTTATCTATATACATTTTCTATTTTAATATTTTATAGGTCAAATGACATTTCCACTTGTGATGTTAAAATATATTATTTGAAACCAACAGTTCTGAAATCTTAAAAATACAACCTACGCTTGTAAACGCCGGACAATCTTTATAATTGCCAACTTATCTCCCCGTTCACTGCTTCTTAAACACGTAGTCGGACCAACGATGACGGATGTAATATGAAGCAGAAGGAACTTCAACCACGTGCTTATCGTGTTTCATAGACACATGCGTAAATCGATAAAAAAGCAGATCATTGTCTTACCCCTTTTTCTGGAGTTGGGAAAGGTGCCCCCTTAACCCCCTTCTATCAGGCTACACAGTACTATTCATTGAGCTCCGGCTACTCAAACAACATTGTATATAATAGAAGTATTATGTTTGAAGAAATTAGCAAAATTGCTTCGTAGATCTAAAACTTCATTCAGCCTCTCTGAATCCATGTAAAGTTCTGATCGCAAGTAATGTGGAAAACCCTTGAAATTGGTTAATGAATTATAACGAAATTTTTTTTCACATATTTCCTAAATTTTCTTTAATATTTTGAAAAATAAGTACATATATACGTACATATTTTGCTTTTTATTACAAGAAAGTCCGTTCCCTATTCATTAACAACGACAGGAAAAGTAAAATGACTACAGGTAAATCAAGAAAATGCAAAATGACATATAAACATGTGTAATTTTTTTTTGTCAAAAAAAATGATTTCTGTCAAAAAGGCATTTTTCTAAAGTGTAAGAAAAAATTACATTTCATTAACATCCGCCCTTATAAATAAATGAAGCCCGGAAATTTGAAGAATGTATTTTTGTTATTGATACTATTTCATGACTTTTTGACAATGGAATCAGAATTGTGCTTCTGGATTTATTTTCATTTGGCCTTTTTGCTATTTCACTTCAAATCCTGTTTTGGCATTACGTCTTATTTGTGCCTTTTTCGTTTTTTAAAAAATCTAATGAAATGATACTAGTCAGATTTTTATTTTTTCATTTATGCACAGAAGTTGTTTGCTAATGAGGAATCCTCCTCTTAACCCCCGATACCTACCTGAGTACGATACACCGTTTCAGTGCTGGCGATTACACAAGTCCCCGAGAACAAAAGTGCCGTTAAACCTCCGATCCCTACCTGAGTGGGATCCGTTTTCGCGCTGGCGATTACCAGTGCCAGAACACAAGTCCCGTTTAACCCCCGATACCTCCTGGTAGGATGACGTTTTCAGTTGGCGATTACAAGTGCGAGAACAAAGGTAAGACCTCGATACCTACCGCTGGATACACCGTTTTCAGTGCTGGCGATTAACAAGTCCCAAAACCCACGGTGCGTTAATCCGATACCCCCCTGAGTAGGATGCCGTTTCAGTGCTGGCGATTCAATGCCGAGAACACAAATCCCGTTTAACCTCCGATACCTCCCCTGAGTAGGATACACCGTTTTCAGTGCTGGCGATTACACAAGTGGAGAACACAAGTGCCGTTTAACCTCCGATACCCACCGAGTGGATCACGTTTCAGTGCTGGCGATTACAAGTGCCGAGAACACAAGTGCCGTTTAACCTCCGATACCTCCTGGTAGGATCCCCGTTTTCAGTGCGGGCGATTACACAGTGCCGAAACACAAATCCCTTAACCGCTCCGATACCACCGGAGGATACACCGTTATCAGTGCGGCGATAACATAAGTGCCGAGAACACAAATGCCTTTTAACCTCCGATACCTGGAGAGGATACACCGTTTTCAGGCTGGCGATTGCACATGCCGGAACACAAGTGCCGTTTAACCTCCGATACCCACTGAGTAGGATCACCGTTTTCGTGCTGGCGATTACACAAGTGCCGGGAACACAAGTCCCGTTTAACCCCCGATACCTACCTGGGTGGATACACCGTTTTCAGGGCTGGCGATTACAAAGTGCCAGAACACAAGTGCCGTTTAACCTCCGATACCCACCTGGTGGATACACCGTTTTCAGTGCTGGCGATTCACAAGTGCCGAGAACAAAAGTGCCGTTTAACCTGATACCCACCTGAGTAGGCCGTTTTCAGTGCGGGCGATTCCAAGTGCCCGAGAACACAAGTGCCGTTTAACCTCGATCCTACCTGAGTAGGATCACCGTTTAAAGTCGCGATTAAACAAGTGCCGAGAACACAGTGCCGTTTAACCTCCGATACCTACCTGAGTGGATCACCGTTTTCAGTGCTGCGATTACCAAGTGCGAACACAAATGCCGTTTAACCTCCGATACCTACCTGGTAGGATCACCGTTTTCAGTGCTGGCGATTACACAAGTGCCGAGAACACAAGTGCCGTTTAACCTCCGATCCCACCTGAGTAGGATACACCGTTTTCAGTGCGGCGATTACAAGTGCGAGAACAAATGCCGTTAACCTCCGATGCCTACCTAGGTAGGATCCCCGTTTTCAGTGCTGGCGATTACGGTCCCGAAAACACAAGTGCCGTTTAACCTCGATCCTACCTGAGTAGGATACCGTTTTCAGTGCTGGCGATTACACAAGTGCCGAGAACACAAATCCCGTTAACCTCCGATCCTCCGGGTAGGATAGCACGTTTTCAGTGCTGGCGATTACAAGAAGTGCCGAGAACAAAAGTGCCGTTTAACCTCCGATACCTACCTGAGTAGGATACCGTTTTCAGTGCTGGCGATTACACAAGTGCCGAAACACAAGTGCCGTTTAACCTCCGATACCCACCTGATGGATCACCGTTTCAGTGCTGGCGATTACACAGTGCCGGAACACAATGCCGTTTAACCTCCGATCCCTCCTGGAGTAGGATACACCGTTTCAGTGCTGGCGATTACAAAGTGCCGAGAACACAAGTGCCGTTTAACCTCCGATACCCACGAGTAGGATCACGTTTTCAGTGCTGGCGATTACAAGTGCCGAGAACACAAATGCCGTTTAACCTCCGATACCACCTGGTGGGATCACCGTTTTCATTTGGCGATTACACAGTCCCGAGAACACAAATGCCGTTTAACCTCCGATACCTACCTGGGTAGGATACACCGTTTTCAATGCTGGCGATTACACAGGTGCCGAGAACAAAAGTGCCGTTTAACCTCCGATACCTCCTGGTGGATACCCGTTTTCAGTGCTGGCGATTACACAAGTGCCGGAACACAAATGCCGTTTAACCTCCGATCCCACGGAGGATACACTTTTCCCAGTGCTGGCGATTACAAAGTGTCGGGGAACCAAGTCCCGTTTAACCTCGATACCCACCTGAGTGGGGATCACCGTTTTCAGTGTGGCGATTACACAATGCCAGAACACAGTGCCGTTTAACCTCGATACCCACCTGGAGGATACACCTTTTTCAGGTGCTGGCGATTACACAAGTGCCGAGAACACAAATGCTGTTTAACCTCCGATCCACCCGATAGGATACACCTTTTTCAGTGCTGGCGATTACGAAGTGCCGAGAACACAAGTGCCGTTTCCTCCGATACCTACCTGAGTAGGATACACGTTTTCAGGGCTGGCGATTACCAAGTGCGAGAACAAATGCCGTTAACCTGATACCCACCTGAGTAGGATGCCGTTTTCAGTGGGCGATTACCAAGTGTCGAGAACACGTGCCGTTTAACCTCCGATACCCACTGAGTGGGATACACCGTTTTCGTGCTGGCGATTACAATGCGAGAACAAGTGCCGTTTAACCTCCGATCCCACCTGAGTAGGAAACACCGTTTTCAGTGCTGGCGATTACACAAGTGCCGAGAACACAAGTGCCGTTTAACCTCCGATACCACCTGAGTGGGAAACACCGTTTTCATGCTGGCGATTACACAAGTGCCGAGAACAAATGCGTTTAACCCCCGATACCACCTGAGTAGGAAACACCGTTTTCAGTGCTGGCGATACCGGTGCGAGAACACAGTGCCGTTTAACCTCCGATACCTACCTGAAAAGGATACACCGTTTTCGGGGCTGCGATTACACAAGTGCGAGAACACAAGTCCCGTTAACCTCCGATCCCCACTGGTAGAAACACCGTTTCAGTGCTGGCGATTACACAAGTGCCGGGGAACACGTGCCGTTTAACCTCCGATACCCCCCTGAGTAGGAAACACCTTTTTTGTGCTGGCGATTACAAAGTGCCGAGAACACAAGTGCCGTTTAACCTCCGATACCTCCTGAGTAGGATACCGTTTTCAGGCGATTACACAAGTGCCGAGAACACAAGTCCCGTTTAACCTCGATCCCCATTTGAGTAGGAAACCCCGTTTTCAGTGCTGGCGATTACCGGTGCCGAGAACACAAGTGCGTTTAACCTCCGATACACCTGAGTGGAAACACCGTTTTCAGTGCTGGCGATTACAAAAGTGCCGAGAACACAAGTGCCTTTTAACCTCCGATACCTACCTGGTAGGATACACGTTTTCAGGGCTGGCGTTACACAGTGCCGAGAACAAAAAAGTATAATTCGTTCCTGATGCCATTCCAGATTAAAAAGGCAGTTCAACATTTCAAAAGAAGAGCGTCGGGAATAAATAAAATCGTAGCATCAACCGTACGTGCATGTGGAACCGAGATTACCAGGAAAGATTAAGGAAAAAAATAGAAATAGATTTTATACATTGGAGTTTTTTTTGTTTTTTTTCCTTTCAAAAAATTTAAAATTTAATAGTATATGACTTAGTGTAGGATGAATTTGAAAATGTGCACACAATTCACTTTTCCCCATAGCACGTCATACGCAGTTTTTAACTGTTTACGTAAATAAATAAATAAATAAACACATTAAGTCCCAATGTAAATTTGAGTTAGATTAAAATGTGAATCATTTTTTAAATTTTCATTTTTTACAATAATGCCTTTCAAATGTGAATTTTCCTTGTTTATTTGGCTTTTAACTACTTTTATTTAATAAATTCCCCTCCTCTCTCTCTCTCTCTCTCTCTATATATATATATATATTATATATATATATATATATAGATATAGATATATATATATATATATATATATATATATATATATATTCACAAATTATTACAAATTTCAAAATGGTTGTCATGACAATACAGTGAATAAACTAAACCTCTGCAACGTTTGCAATCACAACTTTCATCGAATTCATTCATTATTTCTTTCCTCGGCAATAATTTTTTTCCCCGAAGAAAGATGTCTAAGTTTATTATCGAATGTATTATTTAAGTCCAATAGCTGGATATAAATATTTCTTGGTACCAGGTACACCTCACAAACTCCAATAAATCAATTTTTTTAAATCTTATTTACGCTAAAAAATTTCGAAGTAGAAGCATTTAAACGACTTCCTTTTATTCTTCCTCACAAAATAAAAGAATTAAAAAGACGTGTGAAGCCTGTGCTAACCAGAAAGAAATTTAAAGGCAATAGAACCTTTTCGCGACGTGATAAAACGTACTTTTGTTCGACTTCTAAACCACGAATCATGATTCCTGGTGTGCACACGCCCAACCAATCTAATGCACACGCCCTAACAAACAACCTCTTAGCTTTGTCGTGACGTTTTCGCGTCCCGGCGAGAATCATACGCGAAGCTATGAAGAATTTACTGCAAGCCAATCCCCATCACCCGCTGTTTACTGTAGGTGTAAAACATGGGTGAGTATCCGGTTATTTCATGGGCGCGCCGGACGTGTTAGCTGACGTATCAAAGGTGACTGCCATTTCGTTGAAGTAGGAGTGATAAAAGTATTTAAATGCCCATGCGTTGGTTTGTAGTTGGAAAGTTCAAAACAAAATCTATCTCATTTAGATTGGAAACATTGATTTTCATTGAGAATGACGAAAATAAAAGTTAATCGAAAATGAACTTCCATAATTTAACATGCATGAATCAAGAAAACAATTTTCTTCTTCGCTTTAGTAATTTTTCTTTATTTGAAAGAATGATTTCCACGCAACTGAAATAAATAGTGGTAAAACGCCAATTGGTGCGATGCACAGGAGACACACGGGGTGATTGTCATATGAGGATGGGAAAAATAAAAAAAAATAAACCACAATAATATACTATTTGCCGTTGCCCAGGACAAAATCACTTTTTTTGGAATCATTTACTCTATTACAATCGTATCGCATTACGATTAATCCCTTCCTTTCATCTGGCCTGTAGGTGAGATTCCTCTGTGCATGTTGTTTTTTGTCGTGTTTAGTTGATGGTATTTATTGGCAGTTGACGCCCGGAAACACGCGAAAATCAAATCAAATGAAGAAAAATGCGCGATTGTAGGTCTTCAGACCCCCCTTTCCCGCCCCTCTTCGCGAATTCTTTTCAATATTCTCGAAAAACGGAAAAATGCTGTGTCGTCTCAAAAAGGAGAATGCACTACAGATCATCTCTGTAGATGTCCAAAAATACCCTGAAAGACGGTTTGGCGAGATCACGAAAATCGAAGTCTGTACTTTTTACAGAATGTTGAATTGATTGATTGATTTTTCGTGTTTGGGGGCGTGTCAACTGCTTTGGTCATTAGTCCCGTTAGTGTAGTGCATGTTTTTTTCTCGGGAGATGAGGGTGATCTTCCCTGGATGGGAGATCCGGCGCCGACTACGTCGGCTAGTGGGTTTCCCCTAACCAGGACACTCCACCAGCGGGCACCTCCCCAGCCGGGACAAGCTCTAAGCTCCGACCGGTCTCCTGGAATATATGGTAGTGTGCAAGTGCATGTTAGTGTAGTGTATGTAAGGGGAGAGGATAGGACAAGGAATGGGAAGGAGAGATCGCGCGTCCGTGGCCCGTTTGGTAGGGTACTGCTCCGGCATTCGCCTGGTGTTGATCGGAGATACCACGGAAAACTACCGATCAGAGCAGTCGGCCGCTAAATTCTCCTCCAGACAGCGACTCGAATTCGACCTAGCTGAAAACTAGTGTGAAATCCGCCGCCGTCAGGTCTCTGAACCTAGGACCTCCGGTTAAAGTACAGAATGTTGAAGATGTTGCGAATGTTCAGCATGTTCACAATCACTTGTAGCTCCGGTGGCTAGGCACTTGGCGATCACTTAGTGTCTAGAATAGATTCCTGGGCTTGAGAAGTGTTTAGCCAAAACCTCAACTTATTTAAATGTAATGATTAATGTAATTAATCATTAATTTAAATAATGTAAACTTATTTAAATGTAATGTAAACTTATGTAAGTAATGCAAATTAAATTAGTCGCTGTTGCGATCTAATTATATTTATTGAATGCCAACTTATAACTACACAACATAATCAGACAGGCGGTATTAAAAAGGTGAACAGTTTCTTTGTGGAGGCGTTCTTTTCAAACTGCATATTTCTTCTTATATCTCCTCGTACTCCATGTGGTCTAGTGGCTAGGATACCTGGCTTTCACCAGGAGGCCCGGGTTCGATTCCCGGCATGGGAAAGTTTTTGAAAACCATAATCAACTAATTTGAATCAGATCTAATAATTATAAACAGCTCGCCGTTGTTGCCTTAATAAAACTATTTTATTAGACGCTAATTGTATGTAAGAAATATTTAAACAGAGAATCTTGAGTTAAACATGTTCTCTCAGAGGACTTTCTTTATAAAACCTTCGGATTTCTTATATTTTATCACGATTATCTACAACGAGATCAATGTGTCTAGTAGCTGGGTACTACGTGGCCCCTGTACAGAACGCCGGTTCAATTCCGAATTCTGTGGGTCCTTGATACCGAAAATCCATTGTCTACAAAACATCTCTGTCCGTGCGTGAGTCGTTGAAGCATTTAGATTCTTTAGCATCGCTTGTTTTAGACCTATTCCACGGCGCAGAGGTAGCACGCACCGCGAGTAACTTGTGATCCTGCGTACGAGTTTCGGCGCTGAAAACTAATTTTGCTGGTTGAACACACTTTTGCAGGTTCATGTAGTTGCAAAGCTGTTAGAAATAATGCGACAAAGTACTTGCTGTGGTAGTACTTCTATTGCTCTACCACTCTCAAAAAAAGCTTCCACTGCGATGCCCGAACGTGGCCTCCCTCCAAATCTCCTATTTCCCTTTTGAGTTCCTCTTTTGACGAAGAGGGCAGTGCGATCGCTTTCGTCTTCCAATCACCTATCCTTGTCGCCGACGCGTTTCCTTATCGCCGAGAGGAAATCTCAGATGCCACAGGGTGGGGGCAGTCCGAGACTTAACCAAAGGTACGTCCGCCATGATGGTTTTTGCGAGCGGTTCAGCTATAGTTTATATTTACGTTTAATAGGTAAGCTAGTAACTTCTTGTAAATTAACCAGGATGCCTTTCACAAATGAGGGCAAACATTCAAAACGTGACATGATCCACTTCATTCTTTTCCAACGAAAAATGAAAAATTTAGCACAATGTTTACACTTTTCAATATTGTCTTTAACTCAACGAATAGAGTAAGACTATAATGTTTTTCTCTAGAAAGATGATTATAGGTACAAACTGCAGAAGAATTAAATTTTGGCCAAATGGACGTCACCTTTTGAATGTTGCTCTCAAATAGTGAACATGCATTACAAATAATATGGATAGATAATAATGGGTTGAAAGCTTCGCTGAAAGGTTGTTATATAAAGATTATTTTTTTAATAAAAATTTAAATGCGTTGTAATGGTCTTTCATTGAACGTAAATGACTGTTAAAAGAAAAAAAATAGACAGAAATGAATTACTATGTATAAAACAATCATAATTGTAAATATAATGGTACGAATAAGACTCTTCTAAGAAATCACACAGAAAAACAAAAGATCAAACAAAGCTTTTTTAAAGCAAAGTTAGCTTCTGCAAAACTGGATCTTACGCAACGCTGCTAGTAAGAAATACATCTGACAGTACCACATCCATCACAAGTCCATTCGGCATCGATGCATGCCAGCGTGCAAAACAATTTAAAACGCTCAAAGAAAGATAAACACTGCATGCTGCCCAGAGTAACAAAACGACTACATTATGATCATAAGAGTCGGCAAACGTAAATTTACTAGCAGCCATATCTCAAAACATCCCACTTCACAAACAACTCTCTTCGAATCTTCGAGAACCTCCGCGTACAACGAAGTGATAATTTCCGCATGACACAAGCATCCCGTTTCCATTGCCGGACAAAGAAGTGATAAACGTCAATTAAAAGTGATGCGTCGCAAATGGGACCAAACGTCATCAAACGCATTCTAGTGAATCAAGATGATTGGTCGAGTAAGATTGTAACAGGTTTACAAAGGTTGCGTTGGTCGTTGGCCTTAGAAACTTCGTCACGATGATCTATTTTTCGCTACGTTAGCGAGACGTCTCAAATTTATTGTTTTGCACTTTTCTTCGTTTATCAGTCACAGAGCGTCTGGTGCACCTCACTAACGCGTTTTTAAAGCGTTGCGTAATCTTCCTCGTCTGTTGATTAAATTTTTATGTTTACAGGCACGTCAACATTATTGCTCGTTAATGCACACTGTCAGAAATTTCTGCATTACTTTTATTGTAAAAGTTCATGAAAGTAATTTTCATATACGTAATTAAATTTAATGTATACGTCGTAACTAAATGTATTAAGTGTATATTAAATTTAATGTTATGTACAGTAACGTCAATGTAGTACGTGTACATTAAATTTAATGTACTGTGTAATTAAATTAAATGTACACAAGTAAGTTAAGTTAACAGTTGAACATTAAATCTACATTGATTTTAATTATGCATTAATTTAAAGTATCGATACATTAATATCCTTTAATGTACAAGGTACATTAAAATTCATTATGCTAAAACAACCCAGAGCTGAATAATTTAGAAAGGAGTAAATGTCTAGAAACGAAAAATGGCACTCGCTCTAAAGAAAAATTGCTGCATTTGCCAACCAGATACAAAAAATCAAAGATGGTTTTGAACGACGAAACATAAGAAGTTAATGTACAAAATACGAATTTTTCGGATGATCGAGCGACAGTGCTGACCATTAAAATGGATTAACCATGAGGCGTAGTTGCGGTTGCAATCGGTGGGTCCCAAGTCAGGAGTCAATAAAGGATCCCGCCAACACCAATAAAGGTTCCTGTTCAACGGCATATTGAAGGCGTGTCGAGGAAAAAATACTCCGTAACAAAATACTTGTCACCAGAATATTTAATTAAGATTATTCCTTATTATTACTACTACTGAATGTGGAAGTATTTCAAGAAACAGCAGCAACAGCCATCGCAGCCTGTATAGTTACGCCCATCGCGATCAGCTACGCTATTCGAGCAGGATCGTATTAAAAAAAGAGTATAAATTTCGTTTGTAAACCAGGCGATGTAAAATTGACAACACTATATAACGCAGATACCAGGAACTCGGCTTGTTTGTGTTTCACAAGATGTATTCGATCCGCGTTGTTGCCTGTTCTATTTTATGTTATTTACGGACGCTTTCACGAATTCGTTTTCAGAATAGGATCTCAAGAAAGAGTAACTCGAGGGCATAAAATGGAGAATGATTTCTATGCCGATTAAATCTAATTTATATTGTAATGCGTGTCTAGCATAGTTCCATTATCCGCATGACAGACATGCTACATGAGGTACCGAAAGCTCGTTGTTGAATCACAATTTGCGTTAACACTATAGAACGCGAACAGAGTGATAACCTATGAGGCATTAGTACTTGTAATATGATTGTATGCAACTCGTTACTGCAGTTTGCCTTCTATCAGACTGCTCGTAGAATGTGGAACTAGAAATAATCAAAGTCTCTCAGTCAAAATTCTTCTCATAACAAGCCAGTTATTCTCACAATCACCAAAATTATTCTCTCGCCTACCAACTGAATTATTCTTTTGCCAAAATTATTCACAAGATTATTCTGCCGCTCCTGCTCGTGTCATCACAACACTCGTTCTCCCTCTTCTAAACATCTCCTTGCAACACCGCCCTTACAAAGGTAAAGCATAGACTAAGACATCTTTACTCTGTGGTGAAAGGAAACATGGAACTCGTCATTTCCATTAGTCATTCACAGTAAGGACCCCATTTGAACTTTCTGCACAGTGGCCTCCGAGAACCTGTTATTGTGTTGAATCTATGTAATTGAATGTTGTTGAATTGAATCTGAACCTGTTATTGTTGTTGTTGAACCTGAACTGTTATTATTCACAGGGCAACGTTTTCGAACTTTATTAACCAAAAGCACTCAAAGGCGTATTTTCGAATTTTATTATTTTATTTTGTCGTCGGTGACCATGAAAAGTGACACAATTAACTGAATTTTAATTAAGTAAAGGAGTATTTATGTCTAGAAAATGGTTTACTTTTACTAGAAAAATTCTTGAATGTAATGTACAAGACAACAACTTAGCTATTGTTTTGTACTTGTTTATCAGTCTCTTTGACGAAAATTAATGCAATTTTGACTGAGGTTTTACGTAAGTGTCCGTCCATCTTCAACTTTCAATGGCGGGACGTCAAATAAATTATTACAATGATTTCCATTTTTATTGTAAAATATCAGGGCTCAATGAGATAAATATCCGATTTGCAACCCAACCTAGCATGTTGCGCTGTAATGAAAGACCGGTCTTTAAATATATGTCTCTTCCCCATCCCATGAGCCAAATTGTTTCATTCGTACCAATGCCCCAATCGTCTTTTACTCCCATTTTCACCACCAGGAACAGATGCAACGAAACGCCCGAAGTCGTACCATTCATTTCTTGTGTATGCATTGCCTAGCCAAATGAACGTAGGGTCTGATTGGGACGTGATATTCCGAGAATTTAATTTCCAAACCTAACTTTAACTCAAATGAGCTGCATCGATCTGTTATTCCATTAAACTTTCTGGCAATGTTGAAATATATGTGTAAATATAGTTAGTTTAATGTGACTAAAATAGTACAATGTAACAAAACATAAAACATTACCCACATTTCGTATTTTTTAAAGATGTAGTATGTAATATATTAGATAAACGTGAATAAAATATTACAATACAGTTTTTCATTAATTGCATTTAAGAAGTTCGGATAGATTTCAACGCTACTCAATAACTTAGATATTATTCTATTTGATTAAGGCCGGCTCACGTCACAATGTCCATACATCATTCACTGGTATTTTCTCTCCTCTTTCCAATATTTCTTCAACGATTATTATTTATTTTTATCCTTGAGACCAATAACTTTTAAATAAATTCATTTTGTTTTCTTTTGTGCTATTAAATCTTTCCATTTTAACACACTGAAAATCTTCTCCTGCCGACGAGCTGACATTTCTTGTTTAGTTAAATTTTGCGAAAGAAGAACTTTTAATCAAATATTTTTATTTTAAATAATATTCCTAAAATAAGAGTTTGAAATGCAGTTTTCTTTAACTGAAGAGGTATATGTTGTTTTCGAGATAATTGTAATTGACGAAATGACGAAATAATAGCTTAGTATAAGTTAGCTAACGTTCATAAAATGAAGTGAGTCAATTCAAAATGTTACTAACAACCATGCTGCCTCAATTTAGTTTGACTCGATTGGGTGTAAGTAATTGGTCGCAAGATAGAACGAATAGTTGGTTCCTCGGCGTGAAACTCACCTCTCAAACGTTTGACGCAATACTGACACAGCATGACGTACCTTTCGATTTCTTGCGAATGAGTAGAAAAGTGTTCTTATCTTCTGGCCCTTAGAACTTCAAAATTTGCTAACCATCGTCTTCCTAAAATTCTGAAAAAATGTTTGTATCTGAGTAAAATATTAACACAAATACAAAGAAAGGTTATTCACAAGATTTCAAGAAAGAGTAAGAGGCGTTAAGTTTACGGTTTGAATCAGGAATTTGCAAGTCGGGTGTGTTCAGAAAATTCATGGAATTGGTTAATTTTTAGGTATCAATGTATTTCAACAAGAACACACAAATGGTAGAAATCATAACATATTAGTCCCTAGAACGTCTTTCTTGCACCTACATAATAAGATGGCCTTTCAGAGATAGCTCAGAATAGCTTGCTATTGATGTACTACTTATCGACATAACTTAACTAGTGGTGGTAAAACAGCACATACTTTCCGACCTTAGCAAGACTGACAATAATACTATTTATACGCAATATCTCTCGAACCAACATATGTCATTTTTGTAAACTCAAATTTTGAATCATTGTGTGTGACCTTATTTTAAAATCTGTCTTTAAGAAACAGATTTCACTAAGGGAAAATTTCTATTTTAATATTTAGTTGTAGAAAGACGCTCGAATAAATGTTTAACTTTGACATTTCGAGAAATCAGAGTTTTCAATGAACGTAAGACTCTCTTCCATTCTCTTAAACGTCCTTCAACTATCGAATAACAAAGTATATTCAAAACCTTGAACCATTTATTGAAAATTTTGAAAATGTCCAGAGGTTTCATAAAAGTACCCAAAATTAAAATTTCCGTGTTCGAATTATGAATGCATGGTGCATGACTGACGTTTTGGTGACGCAATTTCTCGGACAAGGAGTGTTGTTGACTTTCCGCATGGGGAGGAATGTTCTAAACTTTTCGAGGTGAGATAGTGAAAACATTTTCAGAAAGAGATACCACATCCCAGAACTAAGTCTAAGTCTGTTAATTTAAAGTTGCGTTTCTGTTGTTTGCTAAATTAAATAATTCTCGTACTCACAATCACGTCAAGCGAATGGCCTCGTTGGAACATGTAAATTGTTATATAATTTATCAACTGTTCAAAAGGTCGTAGGGAATTCCTCAACAGAGACAATTCTCAGTTAATGATATTCTCAACCTCGAAGAAACTTAATTTTTGCGTCACAATATTTATGATAGCTACAGAAGGCTATGATCAATAATTTAAGTAATATTCGCGAATTACATAAGAACGTTAATGACCAGAAAATTAATCAGACAAATAATTTCATTAGATAATTCTATTATTAGCAAGAGTTATACAAGAAAGACAAAAGAAATTGAGATTATACAAGCCAATTTAACTATAAACAGTGATGCGACATCGATAACAAAAACATCAATGATGTGAATGTTTTAATTTATAATTTCCCAGGGGCGACAATTTTTTTATATTAATTTAGGAAAGGGAAAAAGATGTCGACCGCTAGCCTTTTGGGAGAGACAACGTAGGATGGCAATGGTTGGAAGGTATATACCTCCTGAGACTCGAAACAATGAAAGAGGAGAAGAAGAAGTTAGGCGCATAAGATCCCAAAAGTCAACCCAAAACGGCTGAAGAAGAAGAATTAGACTGAAAACAAATTTTAAAATACTTTCCATTGCGAAATACCAGTAAATACGAGAAAAAGAGAAAATACGAGGGGTACGAAGGAAATAGTGGAAATACGAGGGAAATGAAGAAATCGAAGAAAACGGAAGAAAATAAGAGAAAATAGAAATAAGAATGAAAAACAGAAATACGAGAAAACGAGAAATAAAAGGAAATACGAGGATATACAAAAGCAGAAATGCGAAAAATCGGAAAAATACGAGGAAAAACAGGGGAAAAACGGAAGATAGAGAAACAAGAATACAGAAGGAAATAGAAAAATGTAGAAATGCGAGTATTTACAGGGAATGAGAAAATCGAAGGGAAAAACTGGAAATACAAAAAAATACGAGGACATGGGAAAAACCAGAAATATGAGGGAAAAAGCGAAGGAAATGCGGAAATACCAGGTCATCTGGGTCATCGCGAGCGAGGATTAGTTTTGCTCGATGAAGGTAATGCAAACAGCTTCCGTTGGTTTCAACCCCTGGGAAGGTACTATCAGTTAATATTTCCTATTTAAGCTTTTACAAAATTGTGGTTTTGGCTTTTTCATCCACGAATAAAATATCGAGCAAAAAAATCGCTGTTCAAAAAAAACCCCATGTTTAAAATTTGATGTTTGAAAACATCAGTAGCTGAAAATTCAGTATATTTACATCCAAATGCCAAATGAAGCACCGGGGGAAAGCACGCACGCACGGCGGCTCACTACACACACACACACACACACACACACACACACACACACACCGCGGAAACCAATGATCAAAAATATACTTTTAATAATTTTCTGCTGTAAAGAATGACATTCAATATACAATTATTTACATTAAAAGTATTAACAATAAGTCAAGAAATTAACAAACATTTTATTTAACATAAATGAAAAATTATTTATCAGAAAACTTCAAGTTGGCTGCACATTGAGTGCAGTCTGTGGCACTGTGACTGGGTGGAAAACAAATGAAAGCAATTTAAGGGTTTTCTTAAACTCATTTTAACACATTAAATTAAATGCGTTTTGAAGAAATCTGAACCCAAAGCCTGTAGATCTTTTGATTAGTTGCTCCCCTTTTATTTCCTTCAGTCACAATCAAATCTAAAATTAATATTCATCCCGAATAAACATATTTACATTTGCTTTTAATATTATTTTTTGTTTCTCCTTAGGAAGTAGTAAAATCCTAAATGGAACAGTGAAAATGGAATGCAACAAATAATACATCATGAGACAGAAGATAAAAATATATAATATGAGTAATTCGTATATAAAAAAAATGATGAATCGCAACGACTGTTTTGGTACATTATGACCAAGACAGAAATAATAATAGTAATAATAATAATAAGAATAAAATATTTCCCAAATAAATTTAGTACATATTGTTACATAACACAACATTTAAATAGAGTAAATTTGGGAACAACAAAATTTACTTCATTGTCATAAATTCTGGGCCTTCATTGTACTTAAAGCACCACTTTCACGCCCAAAAACTCTGTGCCTCCTGTGAGGATTGAACTCACGACCCCCGGTTTTACAAGACCAGTGCTCTGCCACGAGCTAAAGAGGCGAAAGGATGTATGTATCTTCTAAAGAAGTTATCGCACTTATTCTCTGGTTATTAGTTATTCTCAAATTCATTTCACCCCTCTTTGCTAAATGCACTGGGAAACCAAATCAAACGGGCCGCAGAAGGCTATAGACATGTAAATGCGCCTCTTCTTCTATTGAAAACTAGTATGCGATCAAACAAAATCCGTCCATTACAATCATTTTAAGAATACATTAATGACATTAAAATTACATTACTACAGTTTTAATGTACAAGTTTAACATGTTAAATATTTGAATATGAAATATTTGTGAGATTTATTATCTTTAAATTGTATTTAAACAATCATACTTCTATATCATTATCAGTAATCATTTACATTACTTTGTTCAAATCATTGTTATCTATAGGAATTGTTTGAAATTATGTTCAAAATGTTCAAAAACCATATTGAGCAACGTCAGAAAGAATATGTTAATGCTATTTATTCTGTCAGAGTAGGCAAACTGTTAACATGTGTGGAACAAGTGACTCGATGCTTGGAAGGATTGTGAACACCAATATTTAGAGTGATTCAATGACAATACAAAGCAAGGACGAAAAGGAAAATGGAAAAAATTAACACATTAAAAATATCACTTATAATTTTCATAAAATCATTTAATAATGTCTCACACAAAATATTTCAATAAGAGATTGAGACACCTCCTACAGTGTTAGGAAGATCACAGTTTCCTTGGAAAGCATTTTTTGAGAATTTACGGAGAATTCGGTATTGATGCTCTTCCCATTATCTCAGACAGCATCAGTCACTATTTACAAAACCTCTGCCTCCTGTGAGGTTTGAACTCACGACCCTGGTTTACGAGACCAAGTGCTCTGCCACTGAGCTAAAGAGGCAGGCAGGCGTGTAGCTCTTTTACTTTCTTTCAGTCTTCACTAATTGTCATCAGCATTTAATAGAATTTAATAATGGTGTTATATAACATATTTTAATATTCAGAAATGAAAAAGAGGTACAGAGTTTCAAAACCATTCTGCCAAGTATGCACTCTAAACATTTTCCGCATTTTAAAGGAGTGCAATATATAAATTCGAAAGTGTATAATACCGTTAACTAATACCTATAACTTTCTCAGTAGGTCTATAAGTTTTAATTCCATTGGATTTGAACGCAGATAAAATGTATGGCATGGAAAATTTCCACGCACAGTCAATGAATTCATTGAATTCTTACGATAGACACTGACAGGGCCAAGATACGCTCCATTTACGATACGATATGGCACAACATAAAACATCTTATGGGCATGGGGCATCCGACAACTGTATCAGAAACTAATAAAGAAATCCATGAAAAATTAATGTTCGCTTTATAGTTTTTGTGTTTTAAATTTGCAAATTGACTTAGGCTTTGAAATGTTCTGATGCATTATTGCATTTTATTTATCATGGTGTAAATAATACCATATTTTCCACCATGCTGTAAAATAAGAAACACTATTAAAGTATGGATCAAAAACATTATTTTTTAATTTTAGAAACTTGTTTCACAATTATTTTCTTCTGAAGTTTTAATAAAGTTATTTATATTTAAAGGGGTTGCAATGGTACGTTTGTTTGGATAGGGAGTAAAGATTTGAGTGCATCAAGGAGGACATGTTCTACAAAAGCTATATTTTGCGAATGTATTTTTCAATGAAATATTTAAAATTACCTATTCTTTTCAGAACTAATAGTGTAATACACAACCAAGAAAATGCTACCAATAAAATACCTTCATTCGCCCGAAATTGTACTATTCGTGAAGACATGAGCAGATGGAATTTTGTTTTCTCACGCTCATCATTTCCTCGCGCGTCATATTTCCACGATATAAACTTTTGCCTCCGTGAGGGATTGAACCCACGACCCTGGTTTACAAGACCAGTGCTCTGCCACTGAGCTAAAGAGGCTTGCATGCTGAGAGGTTCTAACAATTCACACTCAAGGTTTCCTCCAGGAAGCGTGATTGAACTGCAGGCCCATTTTCTTCCTGAGCGCCTACCTGCTCCGCAGGTATAAGCCCCACCAGGGTTGGCCTGAGGCGCACAGTAACTCACGGAACAAAGAACTGGTTCCCCACCGAAAGAAGGCCAGGGAGGCAAGTATGGAGAGGGGCTAAAGCTTGGAAAATAAGAGTTAGGACAAGATTTCATGTAGACAGCTGCTGTTATGAAGTGGCAAGGTGGATGATGCTTAGTTACACTAATTTGTATATTATTATTATTATTATTATTATTATTGTATTATTATTATTATTAATATTAATATGGCAGTAATACAATAATAATGATATAGGACATAACAAATAATGATTAGTAATCAAATTAAATAAAACATGCAGAACTACAGCAACAGGACTATTACTTCAAATTTGCTTTTCATTTTGACATCACTTCACCTCACTACACTAACCTAAAACCTTTCCATGCCCGGCTTATTCTCTTCTTTCTCACCAAACCCTCACTGAACATTTCACTGTAATAATAATAGTAATAATAATAATAATATTAATAAAAATAATAAAAATAATAAATAATAATAATAATAAGAAGAAGAAGAAGAAGAGAAGAAGAAGAAGAACGTGCAGTCCTGTGAAGCAGTAGTTGCAGGGCATAGACTAAAGATGTATAATTCTTTACTCATGGTTGCGTTATCCAAAGAAAAAAAATAATCGAAGGGTAGAAGCTGGGAGGAGGAGGGGCATCACAGAAAGGCTAAATGCAATGAAAACTATCTAGTGCAAAAGTCTGTGCCATTCTTCACTAGTTTAAGTCGTTTAAATCGATTTTGTTTCCTTTGAGTCCTGAAGTGTTGCACCTAATCTTTCGTATTGGGTAGCGCACCGCTCTAGAACGACCTGACCTCGCAGCAAAACATCAGTGTTTGTAAACATCCACGTTAAATTTAATCATCGATGTTCACAAAACATCGCACTTAAAACTTTGATTTTCGACATGAATGTATTTAAAACTGAATAAATAACCGTTTCTGTGAATTCTGTAGGTGGGGACGGTGATGTCGTCAAATCACGGTGGTCATGTTTATTTATTTTTAATTGATTAATTGATAAAATACAGTCAAAATGTTCAGAAGATATAACAAAACTTTCCTAAATCTAATTAGATAATTTAAAAAAATATAGCACATTATTTTCTGACAACTAGATTTTAATTATTATTCACTCTTGATCACTGGTCTGAAGAATGTTCAATTTGTGAATCTTAAAATAGTTACAGGTTCTCAATATGATGGTATGTTTTTCATTCAAAATAAATATCAGTCACGTAACAGATATCATGTATTTCAACTGAGTAGTAAACAATTAAGACCATAAAGCGAAGTTTTCCACGGCCAGAGTCAATAGATAAATGGGGCAAGTATCTTAATAAAAAACAAAACAATAGGACAGTAATCACCAATGATGCCTTCGATAGAAAAGAAAACGATATTTATGTGAGGAATCATCTTATGCGAGGAAACATTTTACTTCTAATTTAAAATTATAGTTGTCTGCAGTACGAACATTTTATTCTAAGTCGTAGTTATGAAATTTACGTTTTAGAAATGTATACAGTACAATCATTTACAGGAACAAATAATATAAAATTTGTAAGAAAAGTATATTACTTCATCTGCGCATTGAATTATTCACATTACACGATCATAAACTTTTTATGAGCTATATAAATGTTATATTCTATAAATGATGATCCGAAAAAGCGAATCTTCGATCCTGCCGTCTAGTCTACGCTTCATGATCAATCTCTTTTGAAGCAATAGCACTAGAAGATTCTCAAGTAAATCGGCCCAAACCGGATATGACGCTCAAGGTCCGTCCATCACGCGGCAATTGGCTTGCAAACAACAGGTGGATCTTGCTATTCTTGGATTCGGATAATGCGTCTCCTTGGATTGGGAGACAAATTTGTAGAGGAGAATTATTACGGAAGGGAAGGGCAGGGGTTGATCAGAGGGACCTCGAATGGAGAAACGATACTTGAAATAAAAATTTCTAAAAAGAAATTACTTTTTCTCAGAGTAAATACATTCTGGGACCTTGTACCCCTTTCCATGTATGTTTATGACATATTTTACGGAATATATATATATATATATATATATATATATATATATATATATATATAACATTAAAATAAATTTTAACTTAAAGTAAATCATAATAAATTTAAGAATATAATTATTGATTTTATGATGAATCATTTCCACAATTTGCAGATAGTGTAGAGATTAATACTAATTTACATTATCGCTTCTCCAAATTACAGTAAAACCTCACTAACATGAATTCAGGACCAGAATAATCGGAATTCTTGTTATAAAATTTCGAGTTATCGAGTATTATAAATGTCCCTATTACCGTAATCCCTTGTAGGACCGAAGTTTTGTTCTGTTAAGACGGTTCCACACATTCGGTATTCGCCATGCCGGAGCAGTACCCTACCAACGGGCTACGGACCGCGCGCGATCTTTCTTCCCCTTCCTGTCCTGTCCTCTCCCCTTACACACTCTTACACTAACATTCCACACTACCATATTCCGGAGACCGGTCAGGAGCTTAGAGCTTGTTCCGGCTGGGGCGGTACCCCGTGATGGGAGAGTCCTGGTTAGGGGAAACTCCACTAGCCGACGGTAGGTCGGCGCGGATCTCGCCATCCAGCGGGGAAGATCACCGCATTCTCCCGAGAAAAAACATGCACTACACTAACGGAACTAATGATCAAAGCAGTTGACGCGCTCGAACACGAGAAACCAAACCAAACCATTCCATTCGCCGAACGGCTGTCAGTGCTCGCCCATTCCCGAGCAGCTGACGTGTTCAGCGAATGTTCGTTTCTGATGTGTCAAAAGACCGACACGCGGTGGGTAGGCCAACCGAATGTTCGTCACTCGGCAAATAGCGAGCAACTCATCACACTACTCGAGATTCGGCGAGCATTTGCTCGGTGTTCGCCGAATAACGAATGTATGGAACCACTTTATGGCGTAATTCGTGTTAATCGAGTTCGAGCTAACGAGAGTTCACTGTTTACACTTAAAAGAAGGGAATATAAGGAATTGAACACATATTTGAGAACAAACAAGGGCTGAGGTCTCTGTGGAACAGGTTTCTGGTTTCTATAATTCTTTACTCTATGCCACCGGAGCCGAAGGAAAGATGGTGACGCAAACACTCCGCTCCACAGTAGAGGCCAGAGGAGTGTCAGTTGGCAAAAGTCCAAAATCAGAAGCTCCATTTCACTTGAAAGGTAGCAAATGTCTCCAGGGAATCACGCTACTCCTTGCGGTAAATTTGAACTTGCACAAGTGATGCGCGGCGGACTTTTCGCTCTCGCAATAAGAAGAGAGGTATGTTTTTTGATGCAAATATTTTTGCCCTCTCGACTAACAGAATCGTACATGCTAAGGATATAATTCCTGCAGATATGTACTTTAATAATGTAATGCAAGCAATATATTCCTAGAAATAATAATTTAGTAATTCAGTAGAAACTTCTCCTGGCACAATGGAATGAAATTTTTAAATCTGAGGTTTTCATATTGTTTTAGTTCCCTTCCGAGCATTTCAGGGCTAGGATATTAACTGAATCTGATTCTGAATTCATCTAGTTTTCAAAACATTAATTGAAGTTTGTTCATGATGGCTTTATTTTGCGTTCAGGTACTTTGTTTGTGATGATGACATCCAGTTTTGTTAGCATTTCTTCCTACAATATTTTTTAAATTTTTTCCTTTATAATTTGGTACTGATAGCTCTTTACTAACAAGGAGGAGTCTGTATGATGTTATTAAACAAACTGAAAAGGAAAACTGAAGAAAAAGTGCAACCTGGTAGAAAAAGAAGTGCTTCGCGGCTATTTATGCATCTGACCACTGATTTTGCATATGGAATAGATAAAAATTATCACAAAGGCATTGGACCTAGAAGTTACTCAATGTATGTCTTCAGTACAAATTCACTTCTTGAAGAGTTACATGATGAAAGTTCGGACTTTGAGGTTACCTAAATATATGTTTGAAGATTAAACAATTAAATAAGTTATTATTCAATTACAAAATGTGTTTTATTTCAAAATTCCGAAAAACGCTTAAAAATACAGTTGCGACTTTTCCCTTTTTGGCCCCACTGTCGGCGTAGGCATGGGCAGTGCAGGCGATGGCCCGGACCGCCTTGTCTTCAGGGACCAGATAATGGGAAAGTTAGTAAAAATTTGAAAAGGAAATTAGAACTCGAGAAATTCGTTATCGTAATTTTATAACTCCATATACCATAGTCTGATATTTCATTAATTTTCAATTAATTTTTACCTTAAATAGTTAAAATATAGTCATTACGTATACGTAGGGCTCTATGAAATGAATCAAATCATGCTAACCTTAAAAGTAGGTTCTACTGGAATAAATATTTATCATTTCATTTATTTAACAAGTGATTTTATTAAACACTAACTAAATACAACAATTTTAGCGTTTTGAGCTCACCTTGGAAATTCTATCATTTGATCACTAAATACTTTCACTTAAAACTATTATTTAAAATATATTTCCAACAACCGTTTCCAGCTTAAACGTTGTAATGATTATTATGTGTTGAAATAAAATAACTCATATAGTTTCTTGATGCAACTTTCCCATTTTTAATTTTTCGGGTGAGGGCGAGGGAATACGTTTCTGGTTCTCGAGCCCAAATTATCTAGTTCCGCACTGGATGCAAAGGCCAGTCGCAGAGTGGGACAGGGTGCAACCAAGCGAAAATGACCCCACGGCGCTGGCAGTGCAGGCAGGAGAGAAAGAGCCGGTCCTTCACAGAGGAGAAAGGATGGATACCAGATTGGTTATTTGGGGGCCCGTCGAATGATGTGTCACTTGTTCCGTAAATGTAGTGAATGTTTTATCTCGGGAGCGGTGTTCCTCCCCGTTGGTTGGCAGATCCGGCGCCACCTGCCGTCGACTAGCGGGGTTTCTCTCAACCATGATCTTCCACCAGCTGGGCACTGCCCCAGTCGGGATAAGCTCTAAGCTCCCGACTGGTCAGCCGACATGTGGCAGTGTGGTGATGTATGTGTGTGTGTGTGTGTGTCTGAAGGTGAGAGACTGGAAAAGCTGGTTCGTGGCCCGTTTGTTGGGATACTACTTGGCATTCGCCTACTATTGATGGAAAAATCACGAAACTACCGATCAAAGCAGCCGGACGCTATAATTCTCTCCAGGCAGTGGCTGAATTCGATCAAGCTAGATAGCTATAGCATATGTTTGAAATTTCTTTTTTGGGAGGACTTATTTCCGCGGCTCCCCCACCGCTGCTGCGGGCTACCTCCCCGTCTTGGCCTCCTGCGTGCACGCGATTCGTCGTCCTCCCAGCAGGAGGAACTATTCGTCATCACTGTCCTGCAGCCTTCGCTGTCCCTTTCGTCATAATCATCCTCAGAGGAACTGTCCGTAAAACAAACAATTGTTTTCCACGTTTTCTTCCAGGATCAAGTCTGTTTCATATATTCTTCTTCGATTTTCTTACAACACTTCTTCCATTCATTTGGGCAATATTCCCGAAAATAATGTTTGCCATACATTTTCTTAACTCGAAGAGTACCGATACTTGTTTAGCAACACGATTGTTAATTAATCTCAAACTAATTCAATGGGATTGAGATCTAGATGGTAAGAAGGGAACTGTTGTTGACGCCATTACCAGCCAACGGTTGTCTTAGAAACAAATAAACACAATATAATGCTAGTGAGCGTCACGTGAAATAAGGCTACGCTATGACATCACACTGCGTACCATAGTGTGGAAAATCCTGCCCCCACGGAATTCTCACCTAAGCCTCCGGGGCAGATCCCTGCAGTCAGCAGCAAAGCTGGCTCGAGCTTGACTCAGCCGGTGGGGCAGGGGGAGGAAGGAGGCAGAACTGCAGGCGGGTTTCGTAATCGACTTACGCCGCTGCGCTGCCAACAGGTTGTGCAAATTTTAGGATCCGGTTCCCGTGCCTGGAAAATTTTCGAGTCCTTCTGGATTCAACAGAACCCGACTCACGGGCGGCGTGTTACTTTGTTTGTCGCTTTGCCGTCCTCTTCACGACTACCCTCATCTACCTCGTCTGCTGGCGCCTTGGCAGACTGCGCCAAAAGGGCGACGACACGCGAAGACGTAGATGGGAGAGACGGAAATCGCCAACAAAGCATCGCTGTTCAAATACCCCCCTCCCAAACCAACGATGTTTTTCAAAGACAAGGAACTCTTCTCTCTATAAACGATCACGTAAAGGCGATTTCACTTCAAGGGACATCGTCTACAAAAACATCGAGTTCGAATTTTATAAATCGATGTTCAAAATACGTCAACCTGTAACAATCGATTTTTTTAAGTAACTCTCCCCTCTATCAACAATCACGTAGGGAAGCGATTTCACTTCAATGGGACATGGGCAACATTGATGTTCGAATTTTAAATCGATGTTCAAAATAGGTCGACTGTAAAGATCGATATTTTTAACAGAAGGAACTCTCCCGGCTATCAGCAATCACGTAAGGAGACAAAACAAGCCAAAAATATCAGAACAAACAACAAATCGTTTATTATCTGGTTGAATAATACAAAATAATGCATCTATATTTATCAACAAACATCAGCATCATTTTATTCCATGCTCACTTTCACTTCAAGAATGTCCCAAATTTTTGAAACATTTGACAATTATTATAGTTTTTATTTTTATATTTAAAAAATAAAACTATAATATCGGCTGAGTAACAACTGAATAGCGCAGTCCGAGGACTTTGGTGGCAGCATTTCTATTTTTATTTTATATTTCTACAGACAAACATTATTGCTTTACACGGATTGTTTACCTTTAAATAAAAAAATCACAAACCAGTATACCTAATACATTTCAATCAGCACTGGAACATAAGGTAACATTAATAAAATACAGTCATTATCTAGATAAATACAAAAGGAAGCTCAACATCGGATTCTGTGCGTTCGATGTGGACGTGGTCTTTTTAAGTATTAATTAACGATGAGGCAGAGAAAGAAACATAGAAAGTCGAGAATAGGAGGGGTAGTCTATCACGATCCACTTCTCACAATCGCAACTTCACACCTAACCACAAAATTGAAACGGCCGATTACTGTCGCCTCGAGTAAACAAAGCCGTTAGTGAACGATTCTGCTGAGGCGCTTGAGTCAAACTGTAAGCTTTCTGCAGAAAATTAGGAACAAGCTCAAAGTTTTCTGAACGAAAACTGCACCGCGTGACCGGCCTTAGGCCGTGTCCTGCGTAGGCTACACGCGGCAGCGACAAGCGATAGCTTGCGTCAGCTTCAAGCGACAGAGTTGCGATGCCGCGCACTGAGCGCGTGCTGTCCTACGTAAGCGACGGAGGCTGCGACAGCGACAGTCGAAATGTTTCAAAGGAACATTCAGATTTTTTATATTCAACAAACTCTCCACAGATATTCACTCTGCCAGTTAGTAATAGGTTTAATTCATCCTCAACAGAAGCCCGTGAAATAAGAAAGACTATTTGCAATTATTTCAATAGCTCTGCGGTTTCGTTACAATAGAAACCTAACCTCATTTACGTCTACAGGAATACTGGTATATAATACATTGTGATGTATGTACTACGCAATATAATTAGCATCTGACAAATTCAATAAGAATAAAATAAAAGTAATATAATTTAATCAATAAAAACAAACTTATTATTATTTTCATTGCTTTCATCACTTCCTTTAAATGATGATTGAATTGGTGATGATTGAAATGATGGGTGAATTAAACCTATTACTAACTGGCAGAGTGAATATCTGTGGAGAGTTTGTTGAACCACAAAAATTGGATGTTCCTTTGAAACATTTCGACTGTCGCTGTCGCAGCCTCTGTCGCTACGTAGACACCACGCGCTCAGTCGCAGCATCATGCTATCGCTAAGGGCGCAACTATCGCCTGCCACCGGTTGTAGCTACGCTGAAAACGCCGATCAACGCCGCGGAGGCGCCGTGTGCCTGGGAGAGGTCCCGGCGAAGCGCGAGGTGCGCCGAGCGTGACGCGCCAGCGCGCACGCTGATTCAGAGGTGCGGAAAGCAAATGTTTTGACCGAGAGGCACAAATATGATTTTCAGACTTCGAGTAAACCGCTGAATGGGAAGGGGCGTGCTTCATGCCGCGCCGCACCCAAGGCCGGGAGAGGTAATGGTGCTTAGACCCCATCCCCTCAAGAAGCTAATGACTATACTTGGATTTTTAACGTGGTGTCTGGGTATTATCTTCAAGATGGAATAAGGCGTGACGTTTTGCGTCTTTCTTGATCCTACCGCAAGATGTCGCGTGATCGCGACCGTGTCAACCCGTGCTGCCCATCAAGCGCA